>JASCZW010001134.1:0-146358 GCA_034211315.2 Aedes japonicus
GACATCAACATCAACCAAGAAATTTACGTGAAAGAGTGTTTGAATAAACGTCTGCTGCCTTTCCTGAAGAAACACGGTTGTTCCGTACTGTTTTGGCCGGATTTGGCATCTTGCCATTACGGTAAAAAGGCCATGGAGTGGTACGCCGCCAACAACGTGCAGGTGGTTCCCAAGGACAAGAACCCTCCCAGCACGCCAGAGCTCCGCCCAATTGAGAAATACTGGGCTATTGTCAAGCGAAACCTAAAGAAGACCAAAAAAACTGCCAAGGACGAGCAGCAGTTCAAGGCAAACTGGCTTTCTGCGGCGAAGAAGGTGGACAATGTGGCTGTACAAAATCTGATGGCAGGGGTCAAGCGTAAGGCCCGGCAATTCGGATTTGGAATAGCGGAAGCCTAACTGAATATTTTTCCTGAATTTTATACTAATTGAACTTGAAAAAGAAATTTAATTTGATTTTTTAAATAAACGATTTCACTGATTTACACGCGTTTACCCTTGACCAAATTTTGACCGTATCACCCTTTAAAGTGTTAATTCTCAAATAAAAGATTATTTTTTTCCTATTTAAATGTGCAACAAGTGTTGGAGATACGCCAACCGAAAAATGGCATGTAAAAGCAAGAACCCTACACGCAAAAAAAAAAATCCGCTGTCCACATTAATTTCTGTATTGTTTTAAGCCATGGAGAAATTTTTAATATCCTACCTAAATTTTTCACAGATATACGGATTTTTTAAAATGGTATGTCAAAAATGACTTTTTTCACATATGTTATGATAACTTCAAATTTATAAATTTCATCAACATAAAATTTTGGTCACATAAGGTGTATACATAAGTTATAGTGTTGTCAAAATTTCAGCCAAATATATTGATAATAGACAAAGTTACAGAAGATTGACCAACGCGTATTTTGGAAGCAAAATTTTACTCGGCTTATTTTTGCTACTGGGTGTAAAGTCTAAACGTGAACCATTTGTAAAGATCTTTATCAAAATATCGATACCAATCGTTACGGATCTATATCCGTAACGATTGGTATCGATATTTTGATTTTGATTTTGGAAGACAAAAACTGAGAATATATTCATGTGAAGCTTCGTAACTGGTGGCTCTCTATAGACATCGATTTTTGCCACCAGTTACAAAGCTTCACATGAATATATTCTCAGTTTTTGTCTTTGAAGATATCAAAAAAAAGAAAATAATATTGTCAATTTGAATTGATTGGAATGAAATAAATAAGATTAGTTGGAATCAGTTAAATTTCACTGAGTTATCTTTGTCAGAAGACGGTTATCACATAGTGATGTCAATTACAGTGTTGATCAAGGTGCTAATGTTTTTTTATCTGAGTTACTACTTGTTTCGATCCCATACCATCTGAAGTGTACTAATTTTTTTGTTGGTTGCTGGTCCTCGGAACCACGGCTGCTGTAGGTTGATGAGGTATTTCTTGATTGGGAAACACACTCTAATATACGACGTATAGAAGTTTTTGTATTTTCTCAGAGCGCCTGTGACCTGGTGTACATTTATATTCTCAAAGTAAACCATTACAACAAATATTCAATAGACTTCAGGAGCGCCTCAACTCTATCCGTGAAGTTAAAGCTCTTGATAACTCACTCAAATTGAGTCATTTCGAATATAATCATTATAAATTTTATAGATGAACTAATCCTAATTTCACTGTGCGGGCAGATAAGAAAAGTGACAACTGCATCATGTGGATTTCTTCAAACGATATTGTTATTTTGCGTGTTAGTTATTTTGAAAAACCGAGATGAAGATATCTATGTTATAGGAGAACAGTTAAAAGTCAAACATTCACTGTGCAATTCCAAGTTGACTTTAAAATTAAAAATGCTTTTGGGCAATTTCGAAACCTGTGTAAAAACATTCCCTTTACATCCATCAACATGCAAAATGGTTTGTTTTCCATACAATATAAATGGCTCTGATTATTTCGTAGTACCACTCATTCATACATTTAAATAACAATGAGTTTTTATAGTTTATTGTCGCTTCTAATAAAATTACACAACCAAAGTAAAAAACACCGGGTTTTCTTTTTAATTTCAACTCGCTTTTCTTGACCTTTACTCAGTGTCCTCATCCAATGCATCATTCTCGTTGTCGACATCCGGAAGCTTTTTTGCCTGCTCACTCGTATTTGGCTTATGGATCCAGATTGCTTGCGCTTACTGCTCCTAATTCGATCGCATGCGTGTTGCATCTGATACCGAAATTCCGCGCATGCTTGTGTTTCTGGATTTTCCATGTTATCAAAAAGTGAATGGTCAACGAGAGTTTCTGTAGCAAGCAAAAATATGTGATATATGCAAAAATAAACTGAGAAAAAATGTACTTACTTATTAAAACTTGTGTTGAACACAAACTTTTAAGTGCCTGTTTGTCACCAGCCCCTGAATAGTTCACTTGAGACTGCAATTGGAGGTCATACACTTTTTCAAAGAAACCAATGGTTATCTCTTTCAGTGGCTTTTTGAACAACACAAATGATGCCAAGAATTTTTCCTGCAAATAAACTATAGGTTTAATCACCGTGAGCATATACTATTTTGTTTTTTTTGTCATTGAACAATCAAAGTATGCCACGATACACGATCTGTCAACATTGTCGGCTAAATTTTAGACTTCAATTTTGTGAAGAAATTAATAATTCGAAATGTCGTCCAATCTCGATCCGGAACAATCTTCTTCTTCCCTCCAGTAATGTACTTTGTATTGATCACAATGAACATCTCAGCAGTGTTGAATAATTTGCCTTTTCGTTGCAGAAATTGCGCAATTTGTTTGGAACCTATTACGGGAAATCAGAAGTTTTTGTCCTGTGCCCACCAGTTCCACGAAATTTGTATCGACGAGCGTGGTTTGTCGTCGAGAACTCCTGTCCAGTTTGCCGACATAGACCTACAGTGGCACTAACAGATGCGCGATCCCGACGGGAAACAGCTCGGGCTGTTCGAAGAAGCAGACGTTTTCAAGACATTGGCAGCAGTAGTAGAAATAGACGGAGATCTACACCTCGTAGGCGGTAGAAGTTGAGAGAACGTGTAGAATGAGCAAATATACGATTTAGGCTGTTGAAGTTGAGAGAACGTGTAGAATGTGCAAATAAACGATTTATCTTAAACAATAATCAACATGCGTAAACATTGTACTACTTACAAATTTCTTTCGACTGTCGTTTATCCCCAGCAGCTCCTCGAATTCGTCCAATGCATCAGTTGAACCTAGAGGCATGAGCTCTCTAATAGGTTCAATAAAACTGTATGCGCGTGTCGATGATGTATCTATAGGCAGTCCTTGCTGAACAAGGATTTGTATATGTTCCTTAATAAAACTCACGTCTGCCTGTAGCGCCCTTATTGCATCCGCTTGCTCGTTGTATACATCCAGCGGAAGAGTCACTACTACTGGTTGATTATTCGGAGCTTCCTCCAACACCGCCTCAACTATTTCAGGATTCAAAATTGAATCCATCGCCGAGTTTTATTTCCTACTGAAACTAGCTAAATATAAACATTGAGCTATCAACTGATGTGTCGAACTCTTGTTACCCAGCGGTTATCAAAATTTAAATACTTTTAGATGAATATATGTAAAGAAAACTAAAGTTCACGTGGTATATCGAAATTTAACGAAATATAGTATAGCATCCTTAAAGTTTTCCATCATTAGATCTATAATGATCATGTCTTCAATTTAGATATCGATTAATAAAGATTTTTGAATAAATCTACCGAAGGAAAAATAAAAATAGATGTAAAGGTTTACCGACATTTATCTTTACTTTTGTATATAGAACTTTGAAGAAGTTTATCGAATGGTTGGTCGGGATGATCAAATAAAAGACTGAAAAGCTTAGTCAAATTGAAATAGAAACAATCCAAGATAAATTTATTATTTTACCAATCATTTGAGCAAAAATAGAAAACTCTTAGTTTCTACGGTCAAATAGTAATATTCTTAAATCGTGGTGGAGCAAAGAAATTGATGAACTATTAAAAAACAAAAATTACTTCTTAGTTAAATATATTAGATACCAAAGTTATGAAAATCAGCTACTTTTCAAGAAAGCAAAAGATAAATTAAATCTCCCAGGCAAAATTGGAATAAACTAGTTGACAGTCGAGTTATTAGTACGATACACTGAAGAAGTCTGCACATTGTAGACGAAATACGCGTATCTGTCGAAGAAAACCAAAGGTAGTTGGAATTAAATGGAGATTACTAATTTTTCTTCTAATTTATAGTTAATTGACACAATTACCCGAAATATGAACTGCAAAGAGTTGTGCAATACGGTACACAAAATCTGTGAAGAACATGGGACAGTTATGCTTATAACGGCAGTTTACGTCAAGCCAATAATAAATTACGCTTGCACAAGATTTCAATCAACATAAAATATATTTTGCCTAGCAATTACATACAATTTAGAACAAAAATCACACCAATTTGCTCATTCTACACGTTCTCTCAACTTCTACCGCCTACGAGGTGTAGATTTCCGTCTATTTCTACTACTGCTGCCAATGTCTTGAAAACGTCTGCTTCTTCGAACAGCCCGAGCTGTTTCCCGTCGGGATCGCGCATCTGTTAGTGCCACTGTAGGTCTATGTCGGCAAACTGGACAGGAGTTCTCGACGACAAACCACGTGTCGATACAAATTTCGTGGAACTGGTGGGCACAGGACAAAAACTTCTGATTTCCCGTAATAGGTTCCAAACAAATTGCGCAATTTCTGCAACGAAAAGGCAAATTATTCAACACTGCTGAGATGTTCATTGTGATCAATACAAAGTACATTACTGGAGGGAAGAAGAAGATTGTTCCGGATCGAGATTGGACGACATTTCGAATTATTAATTTCTTCACAAAATTGAAGTCTAAAATTTAGCCGGCAATGTTGACAGATCGTGTATCGTGGCATACTTTGATTTTTTAATGACTGGGTTTAATTATAGTCACTAGATTCATAGTCTGGCGGATACAATGACGGGAGCTAATTTGAACTGTCACTTGGCGGAGCCAATCGAGCATGTTTCAAGTAATTAATGTTAAGGACCTAAATTCCATTTGTAAGCAATGACTTTAAATATCGATTTCTCTTGAATCTTAAATCACTCTCGTGAAATGAAAGCAGCATTTGGTAGAAGAATGTTATTAAAACCATATTGAGTAGCAAAATATTGTGGAATTCTCGTAATTCGTGAGAAAGCAAGGTTTAAAGTCATTGTTTACAAATGACTTTTAGGCGCTTAACATAAATTACTCGAGAAATGCTCGATTGGCTCCGCCAAGTGACAGTTCACATTGGCTCCCGTCATTGTATCCGCCAGACTATGAATCTAGTGACTATAGGTTTAATCACCGTGAGCATATACTATTTTGTTTTTTTGTCATTGAACAATCAAAGTATGCCACGATACACGATCTGTCAACATTGCCGGCTAAATTTTAGACTTCAATTTTGTGAAGAAATTAATAATTCGAAATGTCGTCCAATCTCGATCCGGAACAATCTTCTTCTTCCCTCCAGTAATGTACTTTGTATTGATCACAATGAACATCTCAGCAGTGTTGAATAATTTGCCTTTTCGTTGCAGAAATTGCGCAATTTGTTTGGAACCTATTACGGGAAATCAGAAGTTTTTGTCCTGTGCCCACCAGTTCCACGAAATTTGTATCGACACGTGGTTTGTCGTCGAGAACTCCTGTCCAGTTTGCCGACATAGACCTACAGTGGCACTAACAGATGCGCGATCCCGACGGGAAACAGCTCGGGCTGTTCGAAGAAGCAGACGTTTTCAAGACATTGGCAGCAGTAGTAGAAATAGACGGAAATCTACACCTCGTAGGCGGTAGAAGTTGAGAGAACGTGTAGAATGAGCAAATTGGTGTGATTTTTGTTCTAAATTGTATGTAATTGCTAGGCAAAATATATTTTATGTTGATTGAAATCTTGTGCAAGCGTAATTTATTATTGGCTTGACGTAAACTGCCGTTATAAGCATAACTGTCCCATGTTCTTCACAGATTTTGTGTACCGTATTGCACAACTCTTTGCAGTTCATATTTCGGGTAATTGTGTCAATTAACTATAAATTAGAAGAAAAATTAGTAATCTCCATTTAATTCCAACTACCTTTGGTTTTCTTCGACAGATACGCGTATTTCGTCTACAATGTGCAGACTTCTTCAGTGTCTCGTACTAATAACTCGACTGTCAACTAGTTTATTCCAATTTTGCCTGGGAGATTTAATTTATCTCTTGCTTTCTTGAAATGTAGCTGATTTTCATAACTTTGGTATCGAATATATTTAACTAAGAAGTATTTTTGTTTTTTAATAGTTCATCAATTTCTTTGCTCCACCACGATTTAAGAATATTACTATTTGACCGTAGAAACTAAGAGTTTTCTATTTTTGCTCAAATGATTGGTAAAATAATAAATTTATCTTGGATTGTTTCTATTTCAATTTGACTAAGCTTTTCAGTCTTTTATTTGATCATCCCGACCAACCATTCGATAAACTTCTTCAAAGTTCTATATACAAAAGTAAAGATAAATGTCGGTAAACCTTTACATCTATTTTTATTTTTCCTTCGGTAGATTTATTCAAAAATCTTTATTAATCGATATCTAAATTGAAGACATGATCATTATAGATCTAATGATGGAAAACTTTAAGGATGCTATACTATATTTCGTTAAATTTCGATATACCACGTGAACTTTAGTTTTCTTTACATATATTCATCTAAAAGTATTTAAATTTTGATAACCGCTGGGTAACAAGAGTTCGACACATCAGTTGATAGCTCAATGTTTATATTTAGCTAGTTTCAGTAGGAAATAAAACTCGGCGATGGATTCAATTTTGAATCCTGAAATAGTTGAGGCGGTGTTGGAGGAAGCTCCGAATAATCAACCAGTAGTAGTGACTCTTCCGCTGGATGTATACAACGAGCAAGCGGATGCAATAAGGGCGCTACAGGCAGACGTGAGTTTTATTAAGGAACATATACAAATCCTTGTTCAGCAAGGACTGCCTATAGATACATCATCGACACGCGCATACAGTTTTATTGAACCTATTAGAGAGCTCATGCCTCTAGGTTCAACTGATGCATTGATCGAATTCGAGGAGCTGCTGGGGAAAAACGACAGTCGAAAGAAATTTGTAGTAGTACAATGTTTACGCATGTTGATTATTGTTTAAGATAAATCGTTTATTTGCAGGAAAAATTCTTGGCATCATTTGTGTTGTTCAAAAAGCCACTGAAAGAGATAACCATTGGTTTCTTTGAAAAAGTGTATGACCTCCAATTGCAGTCTCAAGTGAACTATTCAGGGGCTGGTGACAAACAGGCACTTAAAAGTTTGTGTTCAACACAAGTTTTAATAAGTAAGTACATTTTTTCTCAGTTTATTTTTGCATATATTTTTTTTTTTTTTTTTTTTTTTTTTTTTTAGTAAAATAGTTTTATTTTATTTGTCAGTTTTTAGATCACAGTGCATATTCACAATTATCTAGTTTATATCAAGGTGAAATTTTAGTGCATCTACATCAATTTGATCGTTGCATTCACAAACAAAGCAGATGTATTTATAAAAAAGTTTCAGCACCTCCACACGCCTTCTTCTGTCTATTCCTGCTAGTGCAGGTCTCACCAAGTCTTCAAAAGAGAGTCGTCTCCATCCATCCATGATGACTGTCATCCTCTGCAGTAGAACCATCCAGGCCGGGGCGACACGAGCACAAGCACAAAATTTGTGGAGAAGAGATTCAGTCGCTTGGTCGTCACAATGAGTGCAAAATTGGTCCGGAACTCTCCGCATCACAAACAGTAGCTCTCTATGGTCGATTTTGCCATTAACCATCAAATATAGTTTCGACCGGTGAGTAGATGGAAGTTGCTTCGCTGAGATGTTTTGCTACGTACGTGGCCAATCGATTCCTGGACTGTCTCGTTCCACCTTCGGCAGTTCTGTTTGGTTGACGAAGTGCTGGTGGATTTGATCGGCGGAGGGGTTATGTTGGATTTGGAGGGGAATGTGGGATAAATTTGAAAGGATTAATTTGACGTCAGGAAGGTCTATTGGAATTACTGGGCGTGGATTATTTTGGACAAGAAGGGATCTATAAAAGGGAAGGGATTCGATCTCCTGCAGATGTCGGTTTATTGCGAGCGACTTACATTTTAGCGCAGGTAATTGCAGCTTCAGGCCTCCCTTTTCCTTGATGCGGGCGAGCTGCATCATCGGGACACGGGCGACTATTCCTCTCCAAAGAAACGTTCCAATCGTTGACGTTATCTTCGCTGTGTGCACTCCCAAAGGTGGTAGAATGGACGCGAGGTACCATATCCTGGATGTGGCGAACGTGTTGAGCATGATGACCTTTTGATGTAGCGTCAGCGTGCGCAGAGAATGCAACCACATTTGTTGTGAGAACTTCCCCACGAGCGCATTCCAATTTAAAGTTGTCATCAGGCGTATCGAGTTCGCGAACACAACACCCAGAATTTTGACTGTGTTGGCTGTTTGCAGCCACTGGGAGTTGATGGTGCCACCTTCGCAAAACCCGACATCGATAGCAACAGTTTTCCGCACATTCAATTTCGCTCCAGAAACTCTCCCGAAGCGAGTGAACAGCCCATTCATCTCTTCGATTTGCCTTGTCGATGTGATGATTACACTGATGTCATCCGCATAGGCTACCAGCAGATCGTTACCGCACACACGTTCGAGCCTGCACACTAATGGATGTAGGTAAAACACGAATAGGTGCATGGACAACGGGTCCCCTTGCCTCACAGACCGTTGGATTTCAATCGACCGAGAGAGATGCCCATTGATCAGCAGCCGAGAAGTGGACCGGCTGGCAATGCGCGAGAGTAGAGCGATGAGATCCTGGTTGAAACCGAGCGAGCGCATGGTCGCGAAGAGAAAGGAGTGCCGGACCCGATCGAACGCATGATCGAGATCGAAGCTGATTAACTTTCCGGCGCGGCGGTGGTGGCGAAGATTTGCTATTCGGTCTTTCATAGCGAGAGTGGCTTGAAAAATGTTTCGCTCTGGGTTCGAGCATTTCTGCCCGTCACTCAAGATGTGGTGTTCTCGCATCACTTGCTCCAGTCTGGTTTTGAGTATGCGGGAGAAGAGCTTATAGTCGCTGTTGAGCAATGAAATCGGTCGGTATGATCGCGCTGTGTTGTCGCCACCTCTCTTCTTGACCAACACGATGATCCCTTCAACAAATGCTGCTGGAAGATTGTCGTTGAGTGCCTCATTCAGCAGCAGATTTAACTCTCGGTGGATGACGTCGAACATGCGGTGGTAGAATTCTCTCGGAATACCATCATAGCCAGGGGATTTACGAGGTGCGCTTGCTGTTATTGCAGACCAGATTTCTGCCGTCGTGATGTCGCCCGTACAGGCTTCATTTGATGGATCGTTGAGCGGCACAACACTCTCACAGACGAATCCATTCTCGCTTTCTTCTATTGCCTCCTCGGTGTAGAGAGTGGAGAAATAGTCCACCATGTGGTCTTCTATCGCTCGTGATGTTGTTATGGTTTCGTCTTGCTCCGTCTGCAGCTGCGTGATGATGGTTTTCTTCCTTCGCCTCTCGCCTAGCTGGAATATTGAGATTGGTTCTCCCGCCACGTGCGTTTCGTTGATCCGCATGAACGTGTGAGAAAACCTCCGTTGATGCGCAAGCATTTCGCCTTTCAGTCGGTTGATGGTGGTCAGCATTTCTGGGTGCTGGTAATACCCGTCGTAGGCAAGCCGTAGTTCACCGTAGAGGCGCTGATGTTCGCTGTGAAATTCATCGAAGATGTCTCGAGATTTCCACTTGAAAAACCGTTTGATTTTGGGCTTGGCAAACGAGAGCCACCAGTCCATCCATGAGCCATAGTTTCTACGTTGGCGGGTCCAATATTGCCACTGGTATTGGAAATCCGCAACGTTCTCGTCGGTTAAAAGGTACGGGCGAAGAGACCAGAAGCCCCGGCCATGTTCCTGACCAAGATGGGGGAGGCAGAGTCGGAGAGTCAGCGCTTTATGGTCGGTAAAAGAGCAGACGTGGGTATGTGCTGCTCGCATGTGGTCACGGAGACCGCTGCTGACGTATATTCGATCAAGACGCGATTGAGCATTCCGACAGACGTATGTGAAACCATCATCACGTGGACACAGTTTCAACCATACATCGTGGAGCTGCAGTTGTTGAACGGCTGCTTTGAGGGCGGGACTCGTGTTTGGACTGCTTGAGTCGCCTGTTCGAAGCACGCAATTGAAATCGCCTGCGAGGATGGTGTGCGTGGTGCGGTGACGGAGATAGTAGGGAAGCGTTTCATTGAAGAAATTCTCCCGAGCGGCGCGTTGCGAAGACCCGGAGGGAGCGTAAACATTGCAGATTGTCGTGTCTTGCACTCGCAGCGCAAGGAGTCGGCTATCCAGGCTCCTCTCAACGTGAGTGACTTGGATGTGATCCTTCAGAGCAATAGCTGTACCCCTTCTCGTGTGATCTACATTGAAATAAACGACGTAGCCAGGCAAGGAGAGCTGTTCGTTTTCAACTTCCTGTAGACACACGATGTCGAGGCTTTGGCTGTTGATGAAGGTCCGGAGAGCGTTTATTTTCGTGGCGTTCGTGAGTGTGCATATGTTGATGGACGAGATGTTATACGACGTGAGAGCCATTTATAATTGCATTTCCTCCTTTCTTTCGTCGTCGATGTCGTCCCGGCGGGGTTTTTTACCAACCGGTCGGCTTCGATTTCGTCTACTGCTTGTTGAAGTAGTGGAGTCATCGGTTTCGTTACCGGTGCCGCTCTTGCTCTGTGATCGCAGCGCTGGCTTTTTGAAAATGTCGTCCACGGCCACGACAGTTTGCGGTGGTGTTAGGAACGATGAAGACGAATTCTGCGTTCGTTTTGTTTGCGGACACGAGGGTATCACAGTCGGTACGGTCTGCCTGCTTATATTCGTATTTGAGGTCTGGCTCGTGACACTCGGCAGTTCTGGGAAAGCGTCCGATGATAACGGTGGTGGAGCGGTGGTATTCTGAACGACCGGGCTCGTGTTTGTTGGTCTTGCACCAGCTGTTTTTTGGGTTGTTGACCGGTGGTTGACCTATTTGTCTGTCCAGCTTGCTTCGTCACATTGGCGTAGCTTTTCTGGTACAAGAGTTTTTTGTTCTGGACACATGATATGCCAGTGTGAGCTTGTTCCTTGCAGTGGCGACACGATTGTAGCTGTCCCTTGTATACAACGAACGCTTGCTCTCCGTCAATGGTGACCCACGAGTCGATATTCCGCTTCATTAGCATGCGGGCAGACCATATGCCGAGCGGTATGCCTTCGGCTTCGTTGCTTTCGGCCCACGACACTTCGCGGATCGAGAGCACTTCACCAAACGCACATAGGAATTCTACGATCCTTTCTTCCGATACATCTTCGGGGAGGTCGTGAACACGCACTTCAACACTACCATCTTCCAGTGTGATGCGAAGCTTGTGTTTCTTCCCCTGACACTCCACCTCATGCTTTCCGTCATGTTCATCAACGACACTTTGTGCGAGCGCCAAGTCACTGACTTTGATGAAGGCACATGCTCCACCTCTGTGGCACTGGAGTCTTTTGATGTCTTCCCGTTTCAAACTGAGAACCGAGCGACAGAAACTGTAGAGTTTTTCTACCGATGGTTTCACGGCAAACTGAGAATAGTCTATTTTAAAAGTATTTTCTCGCCTCATCGCGGGATACTTTAGCACGCGACGCGGCACAGTGTAGCAAAAAATAAAACTTTTCCAACGGTAAATGCTTCACTTGTGATAAGCGCAATCCAAAAAAACGTCTGCACGTCTCAAAAGCTGAGCGATAACTGCATATATCACATATTTTTGCTTGCTACAGAAACTCTCGTTGACCATTCACTTTTTGATAACATGGAAAATCCAGAAACACAAGCATGCGCGGAAATTTCGGTATCAGATGCAACACGCATGCGATCGAATTAGGAGCAGTAAGCGCAAGCAATCTGGATCCATAAGCCAAATACGAGTGAGCAGGCAAAAAAGCTTCCGGATGTCGACAACGAGAATGATGCATTGGATGAGGACACTGAGTAACGGTCAAGAAAAGCGAGTTGAAATTAAAAAGAAAACCCGGTGTTTTTTACTTTGGTTGTGTAATTTTATTAGAAGCGACAATAAACTATAAAAACTCTTTGTTATTTAAAATGTATGAATGAGTGGTACTACGAAATAATCAAAGCCATTTATATTGTATGGAAAACAAACCATTTTGCATGTTGATGGATGTAAAGGGAATGTTTTTACACAGGTTTCGAAATTGCCCAAAAGCATTTTTAATTTTAAAGTCAACTTGGAATTGCACAGTGAATGTTTGACTTTTAACTGTTCTCCTATAACATAGATATCTTCATCTCGGTTTTTCAAAATAACTAACACGCAAAATAACAATATCGTTTGAAGAAATCCACATGATGCAGTTGTCACTTTTCTTATCTGCCCGCACAGTGAAATTAGGATTAATTAATCTATAAAATTTATAATGATTATATTCGAAATGACTCAATTTGAGTGAGTTATCAAGAGCTTTAACTTCACGGATAGAGTTGAGGCGCTCCTGAAGTCTATTGAATATTTGTTGTAATGGTTTACTTTGAGAATATAAATGTACACCAGGTCACAGGCGCTCTGAGAAAATACAAAAACTTCTATACGTCGTATATTAGAGTGTGTTTCCCAATCAAGAAATACCTCATCAACAGCAGCCGTGGTTCCGAGGATCAGCAACCAACAAAAAAATTAGTACACTTCAGATGGTATGGGATCGAAACAAGTAGTAACTCAGATACAAAAAAACATTAGCACCTTGATCAACACTGTAATTGACATCACTATGTGATAACCGTCTTCTGACAAAGATAACTCAGTGAAATTTAACTGATTCCAACTAATCTTATTTATTTCATTCCAATCAATTCAAATTGACAATATTATTCAAAGACAAAAACTGAGAATATATTCATGTGAAGCTTTGTAACTGGTGGCAAAAATCGATGTCTATAGAGAGCCACCAGTTACGAAGCTTCACATGAATATATTCTCAGTTTTTGTCTTTCAAAATCAAAATCAAAACATCGATACCAATCCTTACGGATATACATCCGTAACGATTGGTATCGATATTTTGATAAAGATCTTTACAAATGGTTCACGTTTAGACTTTAAGTGTTTTAAAATTTCTACATGAAATGGTGACGATCGCTATCGATTTTCTCTATGAATGTCTTTGAAGTCCGGTATATCGAAAATTAAAGAAATTTGAAGAAATGGGATATTTTTTTTTGCTGAATTTGTTATCTCAAATATAGTTACTCTGCATAATTCACCGAAAATTATTTTCCATTTTATTTTGGTAAACGGTGTGCTGAATTCAATTGGCGTCGACTGCGAATAACATATTTAACTATGTTCCCGACACAGAAACAAAAGCGTTCACGAAAATGAAAACGGACCGTGAACTAGTTCACGTTTTCAGGATTTTTACCTAAAAACGTGATTTAGTTCATGATTACGTGATTCAGTTCACGGTGTATTTTTGCTTGTTCTCGAATTCATGACTGCAGTTCACGGATCCGGGCACGGATTTTTTTCCGTGGATTTATTCTCTGCAGAGATGCACATTGAAGTTATTCAAATTTTGACACCGATTTAAACCAACAGTAAGGATGCTGTCGTGGCCACTCACAAGTGTGGGTGGTTTATATCAATGGAATACGACAATACGTTGAAATATCAAATTTGACGACCGACTCAAACCAACAGGAAGGTTGCTGTTTGGCGACTCACAGGTGAGGGTGGGTAACAGAAAAAGACCTTATGCTACACAGCAGTAACACATCTACCTGAAATCATCCTACCTATAACCTTGAAGTGGATAAATTTTTTATCTGTGTGCAATGTATACATTGTGGAGTTTTCAAAATCCCATAAAATTCTTGTCAAAATTACTACCCTTATGATATAGTCTTCAAAATTTGTGGTATATTTAACAAACCTCGTGTTAATACCAACCCCACAATGGTTGTCTTCAATCGCAGCCATTCAGCTGAAAATTGTTGGTGTTTGCGCTTAATTTAACCCTCAAAATAGTAGTTTCTACAGCGGATTTTGACGTAGGACTACGTCTTTCATTTCTATACTGGGGCGCCGTTCTAAAATTTCTGAAATCGACCGCGTTACGGGTCGTTTTGGATATTTTGAGCGATAACTCTTCAATCATTGCATAAACTTGATTTTCATATCGTTGCGCAATCGATTGAAATAATTCTACGTATCAGTTTAAGTAATCAAGTTAATTGATTTTTAACATTAACATATTAAAAATAACGTAAATGTAAGGTGATGTCTTATAATTTCGATTCGCAGAGTAAATTAACCAAATTTCCTAGCACAGTTTTCAAATCTAAGCAAGAGACGTCTTCCATCGTCTTCTTCTTATTATTCTTTGTTCTCGAGAGGTAGATTCTGTTTCACGCTAGTGTTTGGCGAAACATCTGATTCCCCTCCCCTTTTAATGAATTTGATTCACATTGCTTTAGTTGATATCCCCTTTTGTTCATGCAATGGTACCCGATGCCATGATAAAAGGCACATTTCCGAATAAATGCCTCATTCGTTCGGCAGCATTGGAGCTGCGCGGATCTCCCGGTGGGAGAAAAAGCTAGGCAGCACCCAGCAGCATCGCTCGGTACCCAGCATTGGCAGTAGTGGCTGGTCGTGGCAGCAGCAGCTGGTGGTCGGTACCAAGCAGTGCCCACCTGGTCGTGGCAGCAGCAGCTGGTGGTCGGTACCCAGCAGTGACATAAAAAGTAGAGATGGGCGAGCGCTCACGAGCCGCTTATTAGATAGAGCTCTAAAAAAATTGAACCGCGGCTCTCAAATGAACGCGGCGTTCAAAATTGAACGAACGGTTTTGAACGTTTTGAACTGCACTCAAAACTGAGCCGTTGGCGCTGTCACATTTCTGAGCAGTGCCTGTTGTGTTCGTTCATTTTGCTCTTTTTCTCTCCTGGCCATTACACCGACCGAGAACCTTCAACAGGTTTTGTTATTTTTGCTTCTCTCCTCAGCCGAACGAATCAGGCAGAAGGCATGCGCGACTCTTACCACAAAACATGATTGTTGTCGTTCCATTCCAACCGAGCAATACAGTGCGTTTTGGCGGCTCGATTAGAACATGTTTGGACAGTCGGCCATATTTTATTTTCGGGCAATACTGCCGGTTGAATGAAATAGGGTTTCTATGATTTTTTCAATAGAGCGAATCGAACAATGAGAGATTCTCTCCTCTCTCTATCTCGTTCATTTTTTACACCATTATAAAACTTTTGAGGGATTTTTTAGTACAGATAGAAATACATCAGTGCCGGCCAGCATACTCTTCAAATAGTAGAATGTAAAACGTAAAGCTGAATGAAAGAGAAATTAATCAAAGAGAGTCTCTCAATTTCAGATTCGCCCTAATGAATAAAAACCGTCGGTTTCTTTTGTTCTTGAGCTTTTTTTCTCTAGTATTTTGAGAGGAATGATGCAATTTTATGCGATAAATTCACGTTGAAAAGCTCACACCATTAGCCGGTACGAAGAATGCAATATGCTGCAGTAAAAACAAAACAGTTGAGGATTGTTTTTTTTTTATTTTTTTTCAGATTAGAGCATTTTCCAGTGATTTAGAAAGCGTTTTTATTTAGTACCTTGAGTTTTATTCAACTATTTACGTTTGAGTGAAATAGACAACACTGAGAACGTTTTTTCTAGCAGTAAATCGACTTTAATCTCAAGCTTAAGTTATTTTTTTTATGATAATTTACAAAATTTAAATTATTGTCTTCTTTAGTCCATGATCAGTTCAAATATGATTTGGTATAATTTTGATCGCAAATGTGATATGAATCTTAAACTGCTGTCTTTTGTTTGTCTTCTTTTCGACCACTGGACGGATCTCGATGAAACAACTAAACAACTGCCAAGTGATAACTGCCCTCTGTGTTTAATTGAATTAATCAAACTTCATCTGGTTTTGTGTTAGTTAGAGTTCACCGTAGGTGGATCATTTTTTTTAAAGGGCCATTGAGCCGCTCAAATGAGCCGGTTCATTCAAATGAACACATTGCTCTGAGCCGCTCATTCAAATGAACGGTTTAGCCCATCTCTATTCAAAAGCATCCCATCTTTAGCCCATCTCTATTAAATTTCGATCGCGTTCCCCCGACAATTGATGAAACCCGCCCTTTTCAGGGCGAACAAAACAATTTGCCAAATTAAAGAGTTTGTTTTATTAATATCTTATGAGCTAATCGAGTAATGAAAATAGCATTACAACGCACTGTCTCAACATGGCGTAACATGAAGAGCCCGGAAAAAATGGCCGAGCCGCGTCTATCTATCTATAAATCCTGATTTTCTCTGTTCTGACAATTTCTTAGGGTGGTTTCCTACCAATTATTCAGGCCATCCTGCTACTTGAGAAGACCGAGAAGCACATTTCGAACGTGTACCATGTTACCCCGCGACAATTAAATAAAAACCCGTCCTTTTCAGGGCGAACAAAACAATGTTACAAATTAAAGAGTTTGTTAAAATATTATTTTATCATAAGATAATCGACATTTTCATTACAACGCAGCTGGCGGTACCAGAGCACCTATCAGTACCCAGCAGTGCCCAGTTGGTCGTGGCAGCACCCAGCTTTGGCAGCAGCAGCTCTCGGTACCCAGCAGTGCCCAGCAGCAGCTGGCACAAAAAGCAGTTGACCCATTGTGGATTCCTGTCAAATATTCAGGCCATATCAGGCTGCCACAACCAGCCTCAGGCCATTTCAGACCGAGAAACAAATTTCGATCGCGTTCCCCCGACAATTAATCAAACCCGCCCTTTTCAGGGCGAACAAAACATTTTGCCTAATAAAGACTTCGTTTTATTAATATCTTATGAGCTAAGCGAGAAACAAATTTCGATCGCGTTCCCCCGACAATTAATTAAACCCGCCCTTTTCAGGGCGAACAAAACATTTTGCCTAATAAAGACTTCGTTTTATTAATATCTTATGAGCTAACCGAGTAATGAAAATGATGTCGAAGATGGTGTAGTGAATCGGCGAGCTGAAATACCTCGAACAGGACGAAGACGATACTTGGCAGCATCGTAAAGTTGTGGTTTAAGTTCGAGAGTGCGGCGATAGGTGCTGCATTGAGGATTAAAGCAAGACCTGCCGTTTTCGCCAGACCTGGAATCCTACACGGTGTTCAATAAGTTCGGATACACTTTCAAAATTTGTTAAAAAAATGAAAACATGTTTTTTTATTTTTTGGATTTATGTTATTGAAAGCTATGTTTACAAGGAACGTTTACAACATTTCTCTTGGAATGACCCCCCCTTTGTACTCCTCAACGAGCTTGAAACGTTTCTCGAACGCGTCGCAGGCGGCACGCACGGACTGCATGGGCATTTCGTCCCAGATTTTGAGAATTACCGTCTTGAAATGATCCAAAGTGCTGACCTTGTTTGTATTCGTTCAGCTTCGCCATCATATAGGACCAAACAAAAAAGTCGAGAGGATTCAAGTCCGGGGAGCTGGGAGGCCACAAAGTTTTGTCCAGAAAGTCGGTTAAATTGTCCCGACACCAGGCTTGAACCACATTTGCCGTATGGGCTGGTGCACCGTCCTGCTGGAACACGTAGTGCTCATCGCCGTAGAGGCTTCGGAGACTGGGGGCAACAACCTTTTCCAAAACCTCAGTTTTGTAGTACGCCGCGTTGATTTTGACGTTTTTTCAATAAACACCAAGGGTAGCTTACCACGTTTGCATACTGCCCCCCAAACCATCACCGACGCGGCACTTTGGAACCGAGGGATGTTTATATTGGATTCAGGAATGCTGTCCCTCGATGGCGCCCACACCCGGTCATTTTGCACATTGTGCGGCTGCTGCAGCACGAACAGTTTCTCGTCCGAAAAAACAAACTCCTGACCAGCGTGCCGAGAGAGGATCCTCTTAGCTCGATCCAACCGCTTTTTGCTGGTAGCCTCCGAAACGCCATGGACCTTACGTTTTTGTAAGGCCTGAAACCAAGGTCCTTGGTGAGTATGGTGTGAGCGGTTCCAATGGAAACGTTGAGATCTGCAGCCGTTTTCCGGATTGAGCGGTTCTTTTTGCGCCGAATTCGCTCCCTCACGATCTTGATGACCCGTGGCGTCCTCGCTGAACGCGGCCGACCGGATCTCGCACGGTCATTGGTCGAGGACGTCTCCCGGTATCGCCTGATAGTCGTGTAGACAAAGTTCCGCTTGACCCCATGCGATTTCAGCAGCCGGAATATATCGCCGGGTCGCTCACCGTTCAAAAAACGCTTAATTACGAAGTCCCGATACTCTTTCATCGCGCGTAACAAACGAACAACAACTAACAGAATGTCAACACCGCGCACATTCGGTAGCGTATGAATGAAGCTAAAGCTGACACCAATACCAATGCAGAATATGTACATGGCGCATACCTACGCAATGATGAAAACTTGTATTCGAACTTATTGAACACCGTGTACAAGAGGATTGGACTCCCATCTCCAAACGCTCGGCTAGTATAAAGTTGAGTGGCATCATTAAATGCAAGCGGATACAGTTTCCGGTGGTCAGTGCCTGTGCGTTATCTGTTCATAAGTCGCAAGGTGGCACTTTCCCGGAGATTGTATATGACTACAATAAAAGCCAGGATCAGCAGTTAGTGTATGTTGGATTGTCACGTGTTCAGTCAATCCAGGGGCTGTATTTAACAAACCCACCAATGTCTTGAAGTTCCATCATGCTAAAGGTAGCAACTCACCTAAGATGGTAGACCTCAGGAACGAGCTGCAGCGTCTAGAAAACCATCGATTACAAACACTTGGGGATAAACTATACCAAGTTTTGGAAAGCAAAGGTTCTGCCACCATGTTGATGCGCATCAATGTTCAAAGTTTGAACGCTCACGTGATGGATATTGCCTCAGATCGGATTTTGACAAGCGTGGAATTCCTCGCACTGAGTGAGACTTGGCTAGACAATGACAAAGTCGATATTGAAGGCTACCACTGCATCGTTCAGTTCAAACGCTGCAACTTGAGAGCAGGTGGTGTAGCAATATATCAGCAGGACAAGGCTACCACTATGGCTGCTACCCACAAGATCCAACAGCTCAGTGAACATCATGACGACATGTTCAGCGTTGTCGATAACGTCGGGAACATTTGTGCAGCTAATATATCAGTAATGGACACTGAAGTTCTGCTGGTTGTGCCAAAACATTTAAAATTTACTTTAGCAAACCTTCGGAATGAAGCAACCACACTTGGTGGTTCTTGTATAGATTTAACGTTTGTTAAAAATATCGGCGTAGAGTGCAGACGTTATTGTTCATATTTTTCGTATCATAGACCTATGTTGTCTGTACACGCATTCGAAGCATTCGAACCATTAAAACAACAGGTAGTAGATATTGTGGAACATGAATTGGAATGACAACATCTACCCATTCGACAACCAACCATCACCTAGCACTGGACCATAGTCTGTACTACTCGGACCATAAACAACAAACGACAAAATACCAAACGGCCCTTTTCAGGGCCACTTAAGGAGTTCTAAAGAGTTGAATTCAAGATTTTCATACACAGTATTAACGCTCCTAAAACGCCTGAAGACTAATATTATATGCTTTTCTTCCATGGAACAGAACCAACAACAACGACCACCCATTCGACTGTCTACCAAATCATCATCTGGTACTAGACAATTACCGGTTCTACTCGGATCACTCCGGGAACAGCGAATAACTGAATTCCAAACGGACCTTCTAAGGGCCACTTCAAGAGTTATAAAGAGTTGACTATATTAATTTTCGTGGAAACGATGTCAGTGAGACAATACTACTGTATATTTTTGATTTTCAGATTGAAAATAGTGAATTATTTTTTACTTCAAATGCTTTAAGGCTGAATCATAGATCCATAGACCTACATTAGAGCACCTTCCCGTATGTTGCAATCAGTTTTCCATCTTTCATTCTGTTTATGCGATCAACTTTCTCGACTTGCTTGTTTCCTGCCTGAATATTAGATATTATGTCGCTATATTTTACAAAAGGTGGAAAATTCCTTACTACGTCTATGGTTTGCTGTAACATGTTGGGAACATAGGAAGTTTTGAGTTGATCAAATTTTCTGCCTCACGAAGATGGCTAAATGAAATTCGGTAACTTCCTTATCCAGCAACCTTAAAGCTTGTAGTACACTGTTTGTCCAATAGCCAAATATTTGTCATAGGCAGATAGGCATCTGACAAACATCTATGATATCTAGTAGTTATTGTAGTACACTGCAAGCTTAAGTTCTTTATATTTCTTATACCAATATTATGGAGGGTTTTTGCAATTTTCATAATGTGTAGTGGTTTTTGTTAAATTCTCTCAATAAAAAAGATTTTGTGTACTGTGTCATTCCTATAGTCAAGTTCTTATTAGTTTTAACGTAGGACTACGTTTTTCTTTTCTATAGCGGGTGCCGTTTCAAAATTTTGAAAAATGAGAGCGTTACGCAAAAGTGAAAGGTTTTTGAACGCTTATAACTCTCGTTCGACTGAACAGAATGACTTCATTCATGCATCATTTTATCAAGAAGACACAAATTTTTGGCATCAAAATTTGAATGAAGTTCAATTAGTATAAGTAGTTCAATTTTTCATTTGAAAATGACCTTCTTTTGCTCCCATACAAATTTGCATATCAACAGGTTGAAAAATGTGTTTTCCCTAGCAAGGTCATAGGAAACGAGTAACAAATGTCTTCTTCTTCTTCAAAATAACTTTTCCCCGTCCCACACAAATTTCTGAACGCACAAAGCTATTAATCGAAAATGAAATCATATTTGCGCTACGCGCTGATTGGTTCATACTGCCACAGTAACCTTGCCAGCAATTATGGAACACGTGGAACGACCGAACACCAATAATCAGTTCTCGCTGTGCATCCGTATGCGACAGACGTGTTTGGCGAGCACGTTGTACAAAACGCCGCCTGTGAAAACAAGAATACCAGATTCATCCCACTTCACCTGCAGCTGGCCATCCGCAACAACGAGGAGCTGAACGAAGAAAGAAAGCCCAAGTGGAATCGAAAACATTTCTCCCCCGTCAACTAAATCCGTCCTTATCAGGACGACCAAATCAGTTTACCTACTAAAGAGTTGGGTTGAATTTTTCTAGTGTGCTGTTGTTAATTCAATTACCGCATCACGGCTGAATATGGCAATAATTAAACGTCGCGTCCCCGATTAGAAAGAACAAAGAACGTTGAACAACAAACGAACGGAAGTCTAGAAGGGATAATTCGAGCCAAACTGCAACACATCAGTGACCTTGTGGTGGAGTTCGCCATTGATCCTAGTTATGCGTACCGGATTAGTTGCTGTTGGTGGGAAGCAAATTAGGCATATTTCTGTTGAGAAAATCATCCGTCTAGCGCGCACTAATTCAAACTAATTATTGTGGCGCAATAACAGAAGTTCGTCCCCTTTGGTGCAATCTGTATCACATTGCCTTCGTTGGTACCGCCTTCTTTTGTGCAATAGCATCCGACGCCATGACATACCAGCTCTTAGCTGAAATTTGGACTCAGTCTTACATCAGTCGTGGTGCTGTGCAGAGGCTGTTGCAACACAGTTTGCGGCAGCCAGCACTCTGGATGGTGCACTGGCGTACAGTCGTTGGCCACACTCCCGCTTCTTTCTACTCAATTTTTGAGTACAATTGTATGCTATCTCTTTTTCCCTCACGAATATATTACTCAATTTTCGTTAAACTGTGGATCAACTCAATTTTTGATTCGATCCACTTCTTACAAAAATTTAGTAACATTTCCGTGAGAGAAAAAGAGATAGCATACAACTGTACGCAGAAATTGAGTAAAGTGAAGCGGGAGTGCATAGAGGCGTTGGTACAGTTGGCTGTTGGTGCCGATGGTGCCGATGCTCCTGTCAACCTCGCTGAGAGAGGCATGGCTGCTGAAGCCTACGAGTTGGCGGGAAAAAGCCGCTCGTGACGAGACAAACAACCCTAGGGGAATCGCAAACTATTTCTCCCTTGTCAATTAAATCCATCCTTTTCAGGACGACCAAATCAGTTTATTAACTAAAGAGTTTGTTTGGTTGAATTTTTCTTTTGTCGGTTTGTAGTTCAATTACGCCGCGTCCCGGAGTATCGAACGAAATTTTAGAAGGGATAATTCGAGCCAAATTGCGACACGTCAGAGACCGACTAGACTATGTGGTTGAGTTCGTTTTAGTTCCTAGTTATGCATACCAGATTATTTGCTGGCAGTGGCTAGAAAATTAGGAACATTTCTGTTAAGAAAATCATCCGTGTACTAAGGAAAGGTCCATTAATTATGTCACGCAGTGAGGGGGGAGGGGGGGGAGGGGTTTGAGAAAACGTGACGATCTATGCTAAAAAAATTAAAGGTCCTTATGAAAAACGTGACAAGGGGGGAGGGGGGTTGTTAAAAGTCATTTTTTGCGTGACGTAATCAATAGACGTTCCCTAATTAAAACTTATTATTATGGCGCAATAACTGAAGTTCGTCCCCTTTGATGCACTTAGTATTACATTGACTTCGTTGAATGAAAATTTGATTCAGTCTCACGGTAGAGTAGTGCTCTGCAGAGCAAAATGTACTGTAGCGACGCAGTAGGCTGGAGGATGCACTGGTGAGTATTCGTTATCCAGAGATGTTGGTGCAGTTGGCTGTTTGGGCCGATGCTCCTGTCAACATCGCTGCGAGAAATAAGGCTGCTGAAGCCTACGAGTTGATGAGAAAAGCCGCCCGTGACAACAACGGGACAAGAATCATCCCACGTCACCTGCAGATGGCCACCCGCTTCGACGCGGAGCTGAACCAAGAATACCAAGAAGAAACCCCAAGTTTAACCGTGAACAATGTTTCTCCCCCGTCAACTATATCCGTCCTTTTCAGTACGACCAAATCAGTTTGCTTATTAAAGAGTTTGTTTGGTTCAATATATCTCTTGTGCTGTTTGAAATTTCAATCATTCGATTGGAATCAAATAATTTTGGGAATGTATGTGGTTAGAATCGTAGAAAATACAACTATGGCCGTATCATTATTAAAGCCAAACGGTCCTTTTCAGGGCCACCAAATGCTATCTAAAGAGTTAACAATAGAATTTCTTACATATTTACTTCCCAATGCTGGTCTATCGTTCAATTAGCACTATTTCGACCTAGACGTCAATCGGCAATAATAGACTATGAATTCCCAAACAAGTCACAATCATCTACAGCGCAATAAAGATAATGATCTCGTGATGATAGAATAAAAACATAAATTTACTTGATAATTTTATGCATTTTGTTTGTTTCTTAATTTTTAACAATAACGGCTAGTTTAATACCGTAACATATATATTGTTTTTCGGAATTTAAATCTAATATACTTCAAATAATAAAAGTTTGCAAATGACTTCCATTTTTACTCAAAAATTTGTTGTCAATGAAGTACTCACCCGTTGAGTAATGTTTACCTAATGTGAAGAATCAAATTTACCCATTTCTCCAGTTCAACAACAGTACTCAACTTTAAGTTTAATAATACTCAATTCTAGGTACTTTGTTTTTGCCGTGTATAGCACCTTATCTACTGGGTGTTGAAGCATTTTAACCCGATACTGTCGTTTCCTCCAAAACAATAAGCATTATGAACAGCTTCATAATTGACATTTCCGAGCAGATTGAAAGCATATCTGTCCGACTGACTTAAATCAATTGGCGGATGGCCCTGACATCTCTGGAAAATCAAACTGCCCCTCGATTAAGCTGCCGGGAGAGCTAGCTTAACACGTGGTTTCCGAGCGAACCGAAGCCATGGTCAAGTAAACCAGCTTCATGACGAAATGAGGTGGTGTTAGTAGCTGTTCCCTCGAACCCCTTTTCAGAGCCATCAAAACAACTGGAAAAGAAAGTTGACATGTGTTTTGGAAAGCTGGAGGCTGGGTTTCGGGATAATCGATTGTGAAAAACATCTTTCCTGTGCCGAAGCCGTAATGTTTTCAACATTTGCACTTTTGACAATGTTGTACACACATAGGCCTAGCAGAAACCGCATGCAATTGGAGGTGAATGAAACCAGCTTCTTGAGTATAAGTTTCCCAAATGAACAAAACTCATTCGCACTGCAAGGTATATTACGTGATATAGAGTATCTTGTTATCATATGTGTCATACATATTATTTGCAGTGAAAGCAAGATGAATGAATTTAGATACTAAGACAAGCTATATCAAATAATAAAGATTGTGAAGGACGGAACAACCAGCAGGCAAGCAGAACAGGAGTTACGGACAACAAAAGGGTTTCGACTAGCTTAATAAAGTGACGACGCGACCGAACTCAAGTGAATCGTGTTTATTTCAGTTTCGTTTAATACAGTCTAAATAACAAAGGAAAAAACAAAGTGTAGGTTAATAAGGTGCAACAAATTATCTTTCTGTCAATGTATGCCTTTGACAAGGTATGTAGTTAAAGAGGTGCTCATCATACTCCATCACTCCTCCTTGATGAACACCGAGTCTAAGGTTTCAACCCAACTTGATCGATGAATTTCTGCATTCCGGTAGGTCCCAATGGCTTGGTTAGTGCATCAGCGACCATCTCGTTGGACGGACAGTACACCAACTTGATGACTGCTTGTTCAGTTAACTCTCGTATGTAGTGTCGCTTGGTGTCTATGTGCTTAACGCGACCACTGGTTCTCTCTGACGTTGCAAAGCTGAGGCACCCTTGGTTGTCCTCGAAGACGACAGTAGGTTTTCCTTCGGGTTCACCAAGATCTGACAATAGCCGCCGCAGCCAAACAGTTTCCTGACAAGCCAGTGATAGAGCGTTGTATTCAGCCTCAAGGGATGAGAGAGCCACAGAAATTTGACCCTTGCTCACCCAGCTAATTGGACCGCTTCCATAGAAAAATAGGAACCCTGAAGTTGATTTTCTTGTCCGGTGATCCCCGGCCCAGTCAGAATCGGAGAATCCTTTGAGATTCCACCCTTCACCTGGTCCGAACTTCAATCGCCAATGCTTCGTTGCGCTTAAGTACTGCAGCACGCGTTTCGCTGTACACCAGTCCATGTTATTCGGTTCGCTAACTTTTCTCCCAAGCAGTCCGACACTTAAAGATAGATCCGGTCGAGCGTTGACAGCCAAGTATAGTAATGCTCCTACGAGGCTTCGGTACAGCGTCTGATTATTGAATGGCTTACTGTCTTCATTAGCTAACGAATACCCAGCATCCATTGGTGTCTTGGAGGGCGACAATTCTCCATATTGAACTTGGAAAGCAAAGTGTCAATATACGCCGACAGCTTTAAAGTGTAGTAGCAACCCTCTCGCCCAATCTCATAGCCCAAGAAATGGCGTACAGAACCTAACGAAGTAACGTCAAATTTCTTTTGAAGACTTTCATAGACCTTTTCTATAGCGAGCTCACTTGCGCTTCCAATCAATAGGTCATCTACATAAACCAAAATGATGACTAACGGGTTCTCATGTCGTATGTAGAGACATGGATCTGCAGAGCTTGGCTTGAACTTAAGCTCGAGAAGAACAGCGTGTAAAGCTTTGTTCCAGCACCTGGCAGATTGGCGCAGGCCATATATACTTTTTAGAAGTTTACATACCTTTTGCTCGTGACCCGGAACTACAAAACCAGGAGGTTGCTGCATATAGAGCTCTTCTTCGACAGTGCCGTTGAGATAGGCCGTTCGTACATCGTACTGCTTCAGAACCAGCTGATTTTTCCCTGCAACCGCCAGTAGTGTACGCAGCGTAGCCTGCCGCGTGACTGGTGCATACACTTCCGTAAAATCCACACCGAAACACTGCGCGTATCCTTGTGCGACGATACGGGCCTTATACTTAACTATGCTGCCCGTCTCGTCTCGCTTTATCTTGAAAACCCACTTCGCACCAATGGCTTTCTTGCCCGGAGGTAGATGCGTTAGTTCCCACGTACTGTTCACTTTATGCGCTTGTATTTCATCCCGCATTGCGCGTTGCCAAACAGGTACACTTAATGCATCACGAAAGTCATTGGGTTCTTCACCATGTAGCACTTGTCCAACAATATAGTCCTCATACCTGTTTGGTAACACACCACGCGTTCGCCGATCTCAGCGATTCAACACATGTTCATCTGGCACTTCCTGTTCCGCACTTAGTTCTTCAAAGCCAGGAAAGTCACTGTCGCTCGTATCTTCTGCATCTTCATACACTGAATGGCGCTCTTCCTCCTGCGTCTCGTTATCTTCACGCTGTTCGAACACTTGCACTGGAATTTCTTCGCTCTCCGTCACTGGATCATCTGGTACACGGTCCTCCACTCC
Source organism: Aedes japonicus (assembly GCA_034211315.2). Classification (NCBI taxonomy): domain Eukaryota; kingdom Metazoa; phylum Arthropoda; class Insecta; order Diptera; family Culicidae; genus Aedes; species Aedes japonicus. The sequence continues at coordinate 26,570 of JASCZW010001134.1, forward strand.
CCGCATTTCCGGACGCACGCTAAGCTCATTCTGTTGTTCGGAACCGTCCGTGAGTTCCAGAAATTCTGCATCTCGACTAATGATTATGCGGTTCGTTTTCACATCAAGAAAGCGGTAACCTTTATGACAACCTGAATAGCCCACGAAAACAAGCTTTTGCGATCGAGGGTCCAGCTTCTTGCGCTTCGCATCAGGTATTCGAACATACGCTTCACATCCGAAGATTCTAAAATCTCCTAGGTTTGGCTTGTTCCCTGTCCACAATTCATATGGCGTCGCATCAACTGCTCTGGATGGAAGCCGATTCTGAATGAACGTAGCTGTGAGAATCGCTTCCCCCCAATAAAGCTTGGGAAGGTTAGAATCCAGCAACATACAGCTGGCCATTTCCTGAAGCGAACGGTTCTTTCGCTCCGCTACTCCATTTGACTGAGGTGAGTAGGGGGTTGAGAACTGCTGTTGTATGCCTTCCGATCTACAGAACTGTTTCAGCTTTTCACCCACATATTCTCCTCCTCCATCAGATCGCAGCACACACGGTTTCCTATCGAAGATATTTTCCGCCCACCGAACATATTCCATAATTTTATCGGCTGATTCGTCCTTCGACTTCAGAAGGAACACTACGCAGAACCGACTGAAATCATCGATTAGAGTGATGAAGTACTTATTTCCACTTGGCGTCGGCTGTTCCATGGGCCCGCAGAGATCCGTGTGTATGATGTCCAACGGTCGCTTCGACTTGCGCTCTTGTATCTGTGGAAATGGCTTTCGTACCAACTTACCCCTTAAACAGCACTCACACACGATCCGTTCTCCGCAATCCGTCAGCTTGATTCCACTGGCCCAACCCTGTGTCACGATCGCATTCACAACATTAATGTCGCGATGGCCCATACGCCTATGCCAGGTGTGCTGACAGTTCACACCATGATTTCCGGCAACCGACAAACACTGCTCTGCCAGCTTTAACTTGTACTGACAGCCAACCAGTTCACCTAATGCCAGGATAATATCGTCAGCTGTTTTGATTGCACAACCGGTTGCTTCGAACACTACTGTGAGACCCTTCGATGCAAGTTTCCGGACAGATAGCAAACCGCCTTCCAGTGAGGGAACTAACAACACGTTCTCAAGAGTGATTGCGACACGTTCATCTTTGGCATTCATGCCCATAATCACACCGCTCCCTGCTCCGACCGATTTGGTTTTCATTCCATCGGCAAGGGTTACATTTACCACGACTCCTCGATTGAATTCGGTGAAAAATTCACGGTCGTTCGTCATATGGCATGTACAGCCACTATCGATCGTCCATGCTCCCGGTATCACGTCACCGGCCACAAAACACACGGCACCACAGACTACATCATCCGCTACCACCTGTTTCGACCGACTCGCACCGTCACCCTCCGCTTGAGCTTGTTTCGCTTTCTGCTTAACAGCCTGGTTAGATCCCGATGGTTTACGATTTTCACTTGAACTTTCACCACCTTTTTCAGCGAGAAACTTACGGCAGTTTCTCTTAAAGTGTCCTGGTTTCGAACAATAGAAACACTTCTTCTCACTTCTTTCCTTTTCAAAAACTTTCAGCGCTTTCTCACTGTTGTCACTGTGTCCACTGTGACCCACCCGCTTTTGGTACTCGTCACGCAATCGAGCTACCACAAGATCCATCGTGAGATCTTCTTGCGGACGATTCTCCAACGACGTCACAAAACTGTTGTACGACGATGGGAGACTGCGCAACATCATAATAATACGCAACAGCTCACTGAGTTCCACTCCCGAATTGTCGAGGCGCTCATACAAACACTCAATCTCTTCGAGATGCTTCTCGACATTACCGCCTTCACAAAGATTCTTGGAGCACAACTGTTGCAACAACATTGCCTGGTTGCCAATGGTGGCCTTTTCATGGTACACTCTTAGATTTTCCCACATTTGATGAGCCGTTTCACACTTTTTCAGAAATCGAAGTTGGCTGTCTTCGACAAACAAAGAAATCGTCGCCCGCGCCTTGACGTCACTTTTCTTCCACTGCGCATAATCATCATCAACTTCTTCCGGCTTCGGCTTTTCAATTGTGTCCCACAAATCCTCGCGTTCCAGCAAAGACCGCATGCGGAACTTCCAAGAGGCATAGTTTCCATTGACGATGCTCTCCAGCCGTCGGCCATTTGGTCTTTTCACTACCACACTCGCTTATGCGCCGCAAATATTTCTTCAGAAAGCTTACTCGCAAACTTCCCAGCAAACCAGCATTCCACCGAAACACTTCAATATTTCACACTCCCGACACTCTGGGCCCATAACCTGAAGGACGGAACAACCAGCAGGCAAGCAGAACAGGAGTTACGGACAACAAAAGGGTTTCGACTAGCTTAATAAAGTGACGACGCGACCGAACTCAAGTGAATCTTGTTTATTTCAGTTTCGTTTAATACAGTCTAAATAACAAAGGAAAAAACAAAGTGTAGGTTAATAAGGTGCAACAAATTATCTTTCTGTCAATGTATGCCTTTGACAAGGTATGTTGATAACGAGGTGCTCATCATACTCCATCAGATTGTAGTGCGAACGTTTAGTGTATGGGAATTCGATTTGGAAGGAAACCAATTTCGCCCACTCTTTAAACAATCAAGCGATCTAAATTGCACATTGCTTCGTAGTCCTACGTCAACTTTGCGTACAACCCCATTGGGCTGCCCCTTCTAGTTTTTTTTCGGTTCCTTCCCGGAATTGTCTTCATTTGTCCGTGTGTGTTTGTGTTCGATATCATTGTTTATGTTCATGTTTTCGATCGACATGAAGTTGTTTTTTTTATGAGTTTTATTTCTGTGTTTTATTTCATGTCTTTTTACAATGTCTTTCCGATGCCATAACGCTCTGATTGATCAATTAAAAATAAGTTAACTGGAGGTGAGGATTGTTTTTGAACATACGAATCATCAAATACGTAGAAATCATTTTGATCACTGTTCATTCACTAGAAACCTCAACACTATTCACATTTTTTGAGAAAAAAATAAGAGTAAGCTAACCTTACCTTAAAGATATTTCTCTTAGGCTGTGTACTCGAATTCGTATTCTCGAATTAAATTTAATTATACTTCTGCTACTCGAGCTGACACATTTCTGACAGACTGGAACTCAATTTTGACAGATATATTATCGAAAGATTGTTAATCAATAACAAAGGGATTTAAATCGATAAGTCGATTATTTCCTATCTGTCAAGTTTAAGTGAACATTAAAATTAATCCGTGAATTGATACACAGCAGATTGCCTTATATCACTTAGGCTGTGTTCCATTTGGCGAATTTTTACTTAAGCTTGACAGATGAGATTTTTTCCCCTCCGTCGAAACATTCAAGTGTCAAAAATAAGTTTTTCCTGGTCCAATTGAAGTGTTGCGTGGTCGGCTTTATCGGAAGGTTGTTGTTAGTTGTATTATGGTTTCAGTTGAAAATCGAATTTATCGACTAGGGACAATCGATTTTACTCTCGTTCTGTACGTTATACCTAATGTCGGAAGTAGTGCGCTGTACAGCGCATCTGATGTGTCATACAGCGCACTGCTTCCGACATTAGGTATAACATACAGAACGAGAGTAAAATCGATTTTCGCTAGTCGATAAATTCGGTTTTCAACTGAAACCATAATAGTTTGCTTATTGATACCGCGTCAAGGCCAGCGCACAATGGATCCGGAAAACATTCCGGATTTTTGACAGCTGTTTTCAATGCATAGATATATGGGACAACGCACATAGCAACCGGATTGAGTTTGCGGTTAAGTACTAAACTGCTAAACAAACTCGTCTAAAACCTATCCGCTAGTTTTGACAGGTAGCAAAAATTGCGGCTGACTTTACGGAAAACAGCGAAAACATTCAAATTGATTAGCTGAAAAAAAGTAAAACCGTGTGATTGTAGGTGAAAATTAAAGGTTTACCGTGTGGTTTTTCAAGGTAAGTTCATAAATATTCATATTGTCACCGGATGTAGTTAGCCTTATCGAGAAACAGTGAACAAACTCACTTCGCAAGAAAACATCCCAGATGGACATTTGTTTGTGGTGTGATTGGGGTAACGTTTGAGCTCTTCGCCGCAGGTACAAAAACGGCACAATGTTGTGTAATTTTCTGATAAAAAGACATTGTATCACGTTTTCCTGAAGAAAATTATCATCCACGAAACCAAATCAGTCTACCAATTAAACCAACACTGCGAGAATCAGTTTTTGGTTTGCCTTGAAACTGGAGTGGAGTGTATTGCAAATCATACGTTTATATATAAGATTCCTATGTATTTCACAGGTATTCAGGAATCACGTAGTAGGAGTTATTATGGATAAATTGAATGATACAGCACATAGTAAGTACAATCATGTTCATTGAAGGTGGTAGAAACTAGAATTTGCCAGTATTATAACTCATTTTGCTTGTCCGTTTAGTTTTCAACAAAGGCAAACGTTACGATCGACGTGATCCCACAACCCACCCCTCTACCCAATGAAGTAAGTGATGCTATCACCCACCATAATTTCTTTCTCTGTGGTTTTCAAACGATCACATTTCTGTATGTGACAAGTGTTGTCTAACCCTTGGTCTGACTCTACTTGCACGAAATAAAATCAACTAAATTGGATGACAGACAGCTGAGAAATTGCAGTGAGTGAACAGCAGCACTATTTGGGGATGCTAGTATGTACTAGTTGACTTTTTAATTAATTGGCATTGTTCACTTACAAAAAAAAACCTTATAATCGGCTTTTTATAATATAGTGATGATTTTCTTATCTCTTTTAAGGAGGAAGACATAAACATTAACGAACGGATTATCTCTGGAACCGTAAAACGCATAAAGTTCTAATACGATAAAAGCTTAAGAGCGTACAAGAATAACAATACCCGGAATAAACTTTGGGCTCAGCTTGGTTCAGATCTGAATACGGATGGTAAGCTCATTTAGTTATTATAACCCACTTTTATTTCCATCCATTGTTGTACGGACCTCTGTTTACGTGAGCATATCGTGCAGGCACTATAAGTTGAAGATAATTGAAACGTTGATATGGTGGTTGTACGCGGACGGTCGGTGTGGAACAACGTGTAACGGCGGGTTTACGTGGTCCGTGAACAAATTAATATGAGACACTACCGTTAAACTTTTTTAATCTATGTAATAAAACTGAGTTGGGGGTTTCCTTTATTACGATTGCTCGCGAGCGGAAGGACCGATCGGCGTGAAATTTTGTATACCGGCTTTTGGGGCCGGAGAACAATCTTGCATGATGGTTTGAACCCACTCCTTCGCACTGGAGAGGGAAACCCATACAAATGAAACACAAATTTCTACACAACTCGAGAACTAATCAACAGCAGAAATAATTTTAGCATGTGTGAGTTTTGAAGGCAAAAAAGGTTTTATGGTAGATTGAGAACCCTCCCCGACATAAAAGAGGCTCCCATACAAATAAAACACAATATTCTGCATAACTCGCGGGAACTAATCAGCAAAAGGAAACCAAATTTAGCATGTGTGAGTTTTGAAGGCAAAATAGGTTTTTATGGTGGCTTGAGAACCCTCCCCGTCAAGGGGGCTCTCATACAAATAAAACACAAAATTCTGCCAACTCAGGAGCTAATCAAAAGCAAACGGAACGAAATTTAGCATGTGGTGGTTTTTAAGACAAAAAATGTTTCTATGTTGGTTTGAGCCCCAGAAAAAGAAACCACATTTAGCATGTTTGAGGGTTTTAAAAAGAGGCATGAAGGTTTCTATGATGGTTTCAGATTCCTCTTCACCCTGAAATGAGGGGGGGGGGGCTCTATACAAATGAAATACAATATTCTGTATAACTCGAGAACTTAATCAAGCAAATTGAACCAAATCTGGCATGTGAAGGTTTTGTAGATGAATACTGTTTCAATGCTAATTTGAGACCCCTCCACTTTTCTTAAGAGGAGGGCTCCCATACAAATGAAACACAAATTTTATAATAAAATTAAATAAAGAAAATGGAACCAAATTTGGCATATGTGGAGGTTTTTTGAAGCAGAGAAATGTTTCTGTGGCTGATTTTAGACCCCCTCTGTATAAAAAGTGGAGGGAGAGGGATCTCCCATATAAATGAAACACAAATTTGCATAACTCGAGAACTAATCCAGCAAATGGAACCAAAATTTGGCATGTGGAGGTTTTTGAAGGAGAAAAATGTTTTATGGTCATTGAGACTCTTCTGCCTTCTGAAAAGGGTGGGGGGGGAGCTTTCAAACAAATGAAACACGAATTTCTGCATAACTCGAGAACTAATAAAGCAAATGGGTCAAATTTGGCATGTGGAATTTTTGAAGGAGAGACATATATCTATGGTGGTTTTAAGACCACTCTGCCATCTTAATGAGGGAGTCCCATAGAAATGAAATGCAATTTTCTGCATAACTCGAGAACTAATAAAGCAAATGGAATCAAATTTGGCATGTGGTTGCAGGTCAGACATATTTTCTATTGTGGTTTGGGGCCTATGCCCTCTACTGAAAGGGGGGGCTCTCATACAAATGAAACGCAATTTTCTGCATAACTCGAGAACTATTCAAGTAAATATGAAACGACATTTGGCATCTGAGGGTTATTGGAAACAGGATTTTTTATTTATAATGAAATGGATTTCTGTCTGACTGCCTGTCTGACCGATCAACGAAGTGAAAATATGTATGCAGGTATTTTTTAGGGCTGGGAATGTTCTTATGATTGTTTGAGACCGCTTCCCCCTTCCGGCTCGCATACAAATGAAACACAAATTTCTGCATAGCTTGAAAATTAATCAAGCAAATGGAATCAAAAAATGGTATGCAGGGTATTTTGAATGCAAGAAATGTTTCTATGGTGAATTCAAGCACACAAATTTCAGCTTCGTCTGAGAATTATCCAGGTAACTAAGCTACAAACTGTGTATTGTCTGGGTAGCAAGAATGTTCTGATAGAAGTTTGAACTCCTTATTACTCAAAAAAAAAACTCATTAAAAAAAAGCGTCAGTTCTATGTAATGTTCATTCATTTAGTTGCAGGCGTAGCAACGCTCGCACCGGGATCAGCTAGTCTATATAAATAAAAATGAGTTGGGGTTTCCTTTGTCACGATTTAACTCGCGAGCGGAAGAACCGTTTGGCATGAAAATTTGTATGCAGGGGTTTTTGAGGCCGGGAAAATTTTTTAAGATAGTAAGAGACCCCTCCCTCCTCTGAAAAGGGGGCTCTCATACAAATGAAACACATTTTTCTGCATAACTCGAGAACTGATCAAAAATGGAACCCAAATTTAGCATGCGGAAGTTTTTGGAGGCAAGAAATGTTTCTTTGGTAGTTTGAGACCCCTCCCCTCTCTTGAAAGGGAGGCTCTCATACAAATGAAACAGAAGTTTCTGCAGACATCAAGATCTAATCAAGCTAATGGAACCAAATTTGGCATGTGGGGTTTTCTGGTGGCGAAAAATGTTTCTATGGTAGTTTGAGATCCCTCCCCTCTCCAAGAAGGTGTGCTCCCATACAAATAAAACTGAAATATCTTCATAACTCTAGATCAAATAAAGCAAATGGAACCAAATTTGGCTTGCGGGGATTTTAAAGGCAATAAATGTTTCTATTGTGGTTTGAGACTCCTCCGCTTACTGAAAGAGGGGTCTCTCATACAAATGAAACACGAATTTCACGCATAACTCAAGAACAAATCAGGCAAATCAACAAAGAGCCAATGAAGCAAATGAAACCAAATTTGGCATGTTGAGGTTTTTTGAGGCAAGAAATGATTCTATGGCACTTCACCACTCCTCCCCACTTTAATTGGGGGAGGGGTGCTGTTTTGATAGAAGTTTGAACCCCTGCTTATTCAAGAAAAAAAAACTTATTTCGAAAAAAAAACAAAAACGTGCACGCCAACATACCTCCGGGGGATTTCCTTTTGCGATCTTGCTCAGCCAAGATCTGCAAATCCTTTCAATGTCCTCAAAATACTGAAAAAGAAACTTCAGTAGTAGCCATTGTTTCAGAACTTGCTAAACCTCACATCAATACTTCCACGCACCCAAGATAACTCTTCGGCAACGGATAATACCAATTTTTTTAAATGGAGCATTTAAAAAAAAATTGGGCACTACTAAAGTTCGATAAAAGCTGAATTGCATACAACAAAAAATCTGAAATTTGATTTTATTATTATGAATTTATGAAAATAATCAGTTTGTTAAATGAATGGATTGCATCTCAAATTGTAGTAGTTTGTACATGTAGTAGACAGCCGTTCTACTCATAGTTGTCCTCTGTTACCAACAATCAATATGCAACTAGCGATTTGAAATTGGTTCACTGTTGTAGAACCCCTTGATTTGAAGTACACCTTGCCAGCACCTTGCTATACATATTTGCGCCTATGTTTTGATTTGCTGTGTTATTTTGACAGAATATTTGCGAGTGTGTTCGTGTGAGTTCATTATAAGGGGCGCATTATTAAGCTTGGTACCGAGCTTGGGACCAATGTGCTAGTACTGACGGAGCCAAGAACAAAATCGTATTTGTTCGGGATCTACTAGTCTTAGAGTTAGTCTATGCTGTTACTATCCACGAAAATAAAAAATTTCATACAATTATCAAAAAAAATCATGCAAGATTTTCTATGCTTTCTGTGGATCTAATGATTTCTGGAATGTCCTTCCAATAGTTCAACATGAAATACACGGTGTTCAACAAGTTCGAATACAAGTTTTCATCATTGCGTAGGTATGCGCCATGTACATATTCTGCATTGGTATTGGTGTCAGCTTTAGCTTCATTCATACGCTACCGAATGTGTGCGGTGTTGACATTCTGTTAGTTGTTGTTCGTTTGTTACGCGCGATGAAAGAGTATCGGGACTTCGTAATTAAGCGTTTTTTGAACGGTGAGCGACCCGGCGATATATTCCGGCTGCTGAAATCGCATGGGGTCAAGCGGAACTTTGTCTACACGACCATCAGGCGATACCGGGAGACGTCCTCGACCAATGACCGTGCGAGATCAGGTCGGCCGCGTTCAGCGAGGACGCCACGGGTCATCAAGATCGTGAGGGAGCGAATTCGGCGCAAAAAGAACCGCTCAATCCGGAAAACGGCTGCAGATCTCAACGTTTCCATTGGAACCGCTCACACCATACTCACCAAGGACCTTGGTTTCAGGCCTGACAAAAAACCTAAGGTCCATGGCGTTTCGGAGGCTACCAGCAAAAAGCGGTTGGATCGAGCTAAGAGGATCCTCTCTCGGCACGCTGGTCAGGAGTTTGTTTTTTCGGACGAGAAACTGTTCGTGCTGCAGCAGCCGCACAATGTGCAAAATGACCGGGTGTGGGCGCCATCGAGGGACAGCATTCCTGAATCCAATATAAACATCCCTCGGTTCCAAAGTGCCGCGTCAGTGATGGTTTGGGGGGCAGTATGCAAACGTGGTAAGCTACCCTTGGTGTTTATTGAAAAAACGTCAAAATCAACGCGGCGTACTACAAAACTGAGGTTTTGGAAAAGGTTGTTGCCCCCAGTCTCCGAAGCCTCTACGGCGATGAGCACTGCGTGTTCCAGCAGGACGGTGCACCAGCCCATACGGCAAATGTGGTTCAAGCCTGGTGTCGGGACAATTTAACCGACTTTCTGGACAAAACTTTGTGGCCTCCCAGCTCCCCGGACTTGAATCCTCTCGACTTTTTTGTTTGGTCCTATATGATGGCGAAGCTGAACGAATACAAGGTCAGCACTTTGGATCATTTCAAGACGGTAATTCTCAAAATCTGGGACGAAATGCCCATGCAGTCCGTCCGTGCCGCCTGCGACGCGTTCGAGAAACGTTTGAAGCTCGTTAAGGAGTACAAAGGGGGGGTCATTCCAAGAGAAATGTTGTAAACGTTCCTTGTAAACATAGCTTTCAATAACATAAATCCAAAAAATAAAAAAACATGTTTTCATTTTTTTAACAAATTTTGAAAGTGTATCCGAACTTATTGAACACCGTGTACATCATTGGAAGAAGTTTTCTAGCAACTGCTTTTTATAGAATTCTATGACGCGTTCAAGTTTCTAGTGGATAAATTGACTTGAGTTTTGATTTTTTTAGAAAGTAATATGGGACAACCATGCGTAGAACGGCAATAGAGTAATGTCTGTTTATTCATAGCAAAGTGGTTCGGTATTTTGTAGTACTTCTCGAATTGTAGTAAATGAGGTTCCGATAATGTGGTATGCGCCAATTCTCAACTCGGGGTGAGGTGACTCTTCATGCAAATCAAATGGTGAGTCACCTCACCCGAGCTTTTAATTCTCACTTCACTGTCACCTCACTTCACTCGCTGCGCAAAACAGACCTGTATATACGATTGAATTCTACTTTATAAGGTTATGGAACATCAAAGTACTGTTTTGTTTTCTACTTATAAAAACACCATTTAGTTAATATATTATTTTACTATCTATTTTCTAGCTAAATCGTTAACAACACGATGGAGATCAATAACAGATCGATATGTGAAGGAGTTAAAACTTGAGGAACTTTGTCATAGATCAGGGGCTGAAGCCAATGATGAAGACGTTCAAGCCTGGACTCTTCTTGATCAACTGTCGTTCTTGAAAGATCACGTCAGCAAAAAAAAGTAAGTACTCTTTATTTTATTTTGTTCATATGATCACATGTTTATAAAACATATGTCATGGCGACACGAATATTCCATTTATCACTTTTGTGATTGGTTTTTTAATGGTCTACGATCTGTTATCAGGCGTTTTTAAAGAATGTTCATCGTCAAGTAATATTACTTATGCATTGAACGGAAATATAGCGCACTGGAGGTATGAAAACCTTGTAAACTTGTACAGGTATACCTCGATAGTACGTACATCAACTTTCTGACTTCAAACCGAAATTGCATAAATACTACTGGTTGTGTGTGTGTGTGTGTGTGTGTGTGTGTGTGTGCGTGTGTGTACAATCCATATTCCACTGGCCGGCAGTGCTTTTATGGAAGAAACCTAACTGCATCTATATTTATAATTTGTATTTATTTATAGATGCAGACATTTTTAGCCCTGAATATGGAAGGTGATAGCTCTATTGTACATCCAACAACCCATTTCAAGAATGCCTGTTCATACACGTACATTCTGAGGTTATCTTCATATACAATAAGCCCCGCATGAACACTGTCATGTATCAATTGGATACATGTCATGTATCATGTATCAATTGGAGAGGCATTCACACTTCCAGAATTTTTTCGAAATTCTGGCACGTATTTAGTAATATAAATGTTTCATCACAACAATAAAATAATAAAACGATCTCACCGACTTTTCTATGTTTCTCCAGTCTTTTGCCTATGTGTTAGTTGTCCTCTTCATGTTGGTCTTGATTAGAATCATGCTGCTTTTGGAGATCTTTAATGACAGTATAATATCGTTATTAGTATATCATAAAAGTAATACTTATTTGCAACTTGTTTTCTTGTAAAGGTAGAAATTAAACACTCGTATTTTCCACTAAACATTTGTTCAATGATTTTTTTTTTGGCTCTATCTTTTTTTTTAGCAAGAACACACAGCACGTATAAAAAAAAAATTTTTTTGTATTGATTTATTAATATTGTTGTTTATAGATCCATTAACTTCAATAACGTGTAATTTTTATTAATTTTTATATAGTACTGCTGAACTAGTCTTCTATTCTTGATCCCGATTCCTCTTCACTTCCTTCATATTTATAAATTTCTTCTGCCTTTTCCTTTAGCTTTTTTTTGTCTTTTGCCAACTCTATCCAATTTTCTTCTATTAGTCCTGATATCTTATTTTTATCTTCTTCGATACAATCATTCCAGGTCTTTGATGGTCTACCTATCTTTTTTTTGTTACACTTCATTTCTTGAGCGACTCTTAATGGATGTCCAATTTGCCTTCTCTGAATATGACCCCAATAGCTAATCCTCATTACTCTAATCTTTTTAACAGCTGTTTTTCCGTCTAGTAGCCTTGATAATTTGATTCTTCCTCTGGGTTTATCCCTACAACATCTTAACATTTCCTTTATTATTTGCATTTCATATTTACTGATAGATTTTCTATTTCGTTTTATAAGAGCTGCCGATTTTAATCCGTAAGTTATTGATGGTGAAATGACTGTCTTATAAATTAGTTTTGCTAATTCCCATGTTGGTTTATATCTTTTAAGAAACTCAATAATCACCTTGCTACTACCTACAGCTTGCAAGCACCTTTTTCTTGTAGTTTGTGGTCTATCTAACGTCTCTGTTAAATATGTTCCTAGATATTTCATATTCTTAACTATGTTTTATTCTTCTCCATATATTTTCACTGTTTTTGGAATGTTTCTATCGTTCTGTGGCTCTCTGACTAAAACCTGGCTTTTATTAACGTTAATTTCTAGTCCTACCTTTATCAATTCATTCTTCAATAACTTAATTATTTTTTCTATTTCTTCTATTTTCTCTGCTATTATTAGTAAGTCATCTGCAAATGCCAGAATGACCGGTAGTTTTCCATTACTTATTTCTAATAAATTAATATCCGGATAATGCTTCTTCATTTCCCAAAGCACTTGCTGGATTATTAATGTGAAGACGTACGGAGATAATGGGCATCCTTGTTTGATTCCTTTTGCTTTTGTCCGTTCTTCTGTTCTTACTCCTTCCCATAGCACACTTGTGCGTTCTGCAGACAACGCTTGAAGGACTCTATTTGTTATATGCCTTGGTACGTTGAGTTCATTTAATATTTGTTCAACCTGTGTTATTAAGTTTCTTCTGTTAGAGTAATTTCCTTGCTAAAATGGATTTTTGTAACGAAATACTACTTACCGAAGATATATCCACGAAATCAAATGCTTTTTTGATGTCCACCGACATTAGGATAATTGTGTTTCCACTATTCCAGTTCTCTTCCATGCACCGTCTTGCGAAAAATATTTGGTCGTCCGTTGATCTGTTTTGCGTAAACGCTGTTTGGTGAAATCCTGGCTCACCTGCATATTCTCTAAGTCTTTGCACTAACCATCTTGCGTATATTTTGTATCCTATATTACTTAGTGAGATTCTCCTGAAGTCTGATGTATATTTTGCTCCTTTCTTCTTTGGTATCGGTATTTGCACTGACTGTTTCCATTGATCTGGCATTTTGTTGGTTATCCATACCTTTTTTATCAGTTGGTATAGTTCTTCTATGCTACCTTCATCACAATATTTGATATACTCGTTTTTAATTTTGTCTAATCCTGCAGCTTTACAGTTTACTAATTCACTAATTAAATTTCTAATTTCTTCTCTACTCGGTTCTGCTGTCAGTTCTTCGTTATCATCACTGATTGTTACTGATTCACCAGTCCCTAACTCTAGTTCTTCTAACCATTTATCCATTGCTATTAATGGTTTCTTCGGTCCCTTTCTGCTAATAAACTGTTTTAAATATTTATAGGACCTCTTTATTCTTTCTCCTACTTCGTAATCTTGCAATTCGTTATAAAACCTGAACACTTCCTTTTCATTATGCTCTCTAATTGCCATATAATAATCTTGTCTTTTAATATTTATATTTTCTCTGAACCATGTTGTATCTATACCTCTAGTCTTTGCAATCTTCATTCTCTTCCTCGCTTTTAAAAGCGATTCGATTGCTTTTTTCCTCTTTGGCGTCAAAGGATTCTTAACATGTTCTAACGTTTTCCTAGCACTAGTAGTAATTTTTTCAGTAAATTTCTCATAGGCTTCTGTTATTTCCATATTTTCAACATCTATCCGTTCATATTTCTTCAATTCTTCGTGAAATTTTGTTTTTGGTGCATTTTGTTGTAAAACATTTGGTAGTAGTAGTTTTTTTGTTGCTTTTTTCTGTTTTACTTCTGCCTTCCATTGTTGGCTTTCTATGACTACAATGATAATTTTGTGATCTGTTTGAATCACTGTCCAGTTTGCTCTTATGAACTTGGTCTTGATTGTTGTATTCTCTGCAACTAAAACATGATCTATTTGAGATTCTTTTTTACCATTTGTCCATGTACTTAATACAGATTTATCGAACCGCATAGATATTACATTGATGTGATGCATTTTTAGAAATATTTTCACAAATTCACCATTTTCGTTCGTTTTGGTGTGCCCTATATACTTTCCCAATCTATTCATATCATCTTCATCAGAGTCCTCTATTCCTAGCTGTGAATTGAAATCTCCTAATAATATCATTTTATCTTTTTTTGGATGGCTATTCACATATGCTCCTAAATTTGCAAAGAATGAATTTGCATTTGTATTTGGTGCGTGAACATTCACTATGATCCAACTTTCTTCTCCTCCATCACACTGGATTATTGCTGACATAACATTTTTGTTAATATTTCTAACTGCTCTAATCCTAACTTTTCCATTTTTCTTGTTCAAAATTTCCAATCCTCTCATATTATTTGTATATTTTCTATCCGACATCCACCATTCATAGTTTTTTGTGTTGACTTTTGCTCCCAGTACGTTTGCCTCCTGTAGTACTGCTATCTCCACTCCTGATTGGTGTAATTCTTCATCTATTTCATCCCGCTTACTTTTTTGACAGCATCCTCTAACATTCAAACTTGCAATTTTAATTGATCCTGATCCTGTTTTCGTTCGTTCGCGTTCTTCACTCGTCCTTTGTTCTTTCGTGTTTACTTCTTGATTGCATTTCGCTTCTTTTTCTTTGAGATACACCTTCTCAACACTATCTATTTGTATGTTGTCATTGATCTTTGTCTCTACTAATGCTATCTCTTCGATTCCTGCTCGATTAGTTTCCGTTTCGAATATTTTTGCCTCAGAGTGTGTCTGGTATATTTTTATATTCATTCCTGTAATATTGGCTATTGCTTTCCAAATTAAATCCACTGGATGTATGCTTTCCGTTTGTACCCCTGTGACTCTTCTTATATCTGCTTCTAATGCTTTCGGTAGTTCAGAAAACGCTATTGATTCCGGCTTAATTCTGCTCACTTGATAGCAGACAGACCAAATCAGGCTTTCTATTCCCTCAACGATTCTTCTCACATTTATCCGTCCTTCTTTTACCGTCATCCATAATATATCGTTGATAACTTTTATTTTCTCAATTTCTTCATTTTCAATTTTCGTTTTTCGAGATAATCCTTCTTCTTCATTTCCATTCCTTTTTTCCATATCCTTCTGTTCCTGATCAACATCTGGGGTCTCATTCTCCTCTTCATTTTCCTCTCTTCTGTACACACTGTCATAATGATTTACACCATTGTAGTATATTTCGATCGTCTTATTTGAGCCATTGCCATACTGAAATAGCAGTGGATCGTAATTCGGATTGAATATGCGAAAATTTGATTTTAAAATTTCTTTCATGGCCATGATACTTTCCGCTCCTCCCCATGTACCATCTTGGGATAGTTTGTTGATGTAGTGCATCACTGTTTCCATGCATTTGTTGTCGTCGTATCCTTCAACCTGTCCATCCATTGCCTCTGCCATAATGACTTCTCTCATTTCACTCATATGATCCCACAAATATTCCACCGTTTGTTTCCTGAGTTCATTAGCCTTTTCCTTAAATTTACTGTTGAACTCCTTCCATCCTGTTATCTGCTGCACAATTGCGTAAAACAAGCAATTACCATCACCGGGTACGCTGATAACTTTTATTTTTCCGTTTTGAAAAACTTTTCCTTCGAAATATTCCATTTTTTATTTAGATCACTTTTTATCCTTTGGTCACTTGAGAACTTGTCGATTTGGTCAACTTTCGGCGGTTTTTTTCTTTACACATATATAACTACCACTACCACTATCACGACCGTTACCACCACATGAAGTTTGACGGTGCTCACATGTACTTGACTTTTCGCGCTCCCACAACATCTTAAGTATGTACATTTGATTTTCGCCGAGACATTCATTGCCAGGTTCATAATATGTTTCCTATTAAATTCATGAACCACCTTGCATCACCCAAAACCAGTGTAAACCATAACCATATGACTCATTCCGGATTGCAATTGCGATTGTAATATACATTATTTAGTATTTTTTCCAATCATTTCCTTCCTTCGTATATTTTATCACCCATGCTTTAAAACAATTTCCACCCGTATTTGTCTACAATCTGGCAACATTGTCTTTCTGTTTCATATTTTCATTTACAACCATAACGGTAGTTGGCATGGCAACTGTTTATGAATCGCCTCCTATGTTCCCTAAACTGATATATATGTTAGTGTTCTGAAGGAGAATGGAAGCTCGAATGCAAGTGCAAGACAACACACACACACATGTTGCTTTTATGTGGCTCCGAATTTCCGAGTTCAGACAGAATCGCGCTCATACCGGCACATCATGAACAACAGAATTGAATCAGATAATGGTATAAGTGATTCAAGGATGTTTTTTTTTAAATTTTACCGCTCACATCATCTCCCGCATACCACAATATGTTTTCATTCATCCCCACTCATCATCAAATTGCATAAATACTACTGGTTGTATCAAAAATTTAATACAACCAAAAGACAGAAAAAAGATTGCTTTTTCTTTTGGTTGTATAAGTTTTAAGATACAAACAGCAGTTTTTATGCAATTGTGATTTTAAGTGCGAATGTTGATGTACGTACTATCGAGGTATACCTGTATCGCTTGTATATCTCCGCCAGTGCGTTTAATCGTTTTGGTGAAATCTATAACAAGAAGGCAAATGCATAGAGAAATAAGCGTTCAAAGACATTAAAGCGATTTAACGCATTGGCAGAAATATAGAGTATATAGCTGTAATCAGAACGTACTATAAGGTTGCACTGCTGAAAGCGTGTGAGCATGAGCATAAGTCGCGATGTGAGCTCATCCCTTTTCTACAACCTTAACCATAATTTAAGGGAACTTACTACACAGTATGCTACTGTATGATCCTCCTTTATAAAGTATTTTCAGACTACAGCATAGATTAACACTTCGAGCACCGTGAATATACAACACTACGCAGACTACCACGCCTCCAAATATATGTAGAACTGAGAGATTACGATGACATAGGTCAGCCAATTCTTGATGGTTTTTAAAACTTCTGGTACCGTTGGAAAGTAATGGACCCGAGAATTTTTTTGATTGTAAAAAACGTAAATAGGGTCGTCTACTTTATTAAATTAAAAAACAGGGTAAACCAAGGGGGCTAGTCACTCTGCTACCTTGTGTTTGTGTTTCAGTGTGTCGGAAGGTATTTCTGTGTTTCAACTTATCTGTCAATACTACAATCGAAAATTTATGCTTATTGGCAACCATGGACCTTTTTGGCGGTTAGTTCACGCACACTTACATATGCATCATATAAATCACATGAGTGCAAGCGAGAGGGAAACAAAACAGTGATAAAACAAACAATCGATTCGTGTAAGTGGTGCCAGATATGAATTTATCTTTCATGTGGTGGCGAGTGTGTTGGAAGTGTGGTAGATTGTGTTTTTAGGGTAGTAACACAAGGTGGCCGAGTGACTTACCCCCTGGGTAAACCCCATTTTTATTTATTTTGCTTGTTTATAAGTTTAACAATTTACTAGTATTAGTGATACAAATTCACGGCTATTCAAAGTTTCTCTATGTATTGAACTTCGCTTCCAGGACTTTCCAACAGCACAATCAATTTTGAAATCCATCAAGAATCGGCTGAGCTATGACCTAGCAAACTCTCAGTTCTACATGCTTTGGAGGCATGGTATTCCGAGTGTTAAGTAATATAGGGTGTCTTGCAAAGAGCACTCATACGTCTACATTTCACTACCTGAGCACTCATACTTTTAATTTTCACTTCTTTATAACGAATTATAAGCTGTAGTCTGAACGTGCTATAATTACGAAATATTATACATTAGATCGATAAAAGTCAGTTAACAAAATGAAGCAAATCGATGTTGCATTCAACTGTTCCTATCATAATGAAAACTCATTTTGATTTCAGTTATGGTGAAACATGTCTGATATCATATTAAGTTTTCATCATGCACTCCTTAGTTTTTAGCGTGAAAGTAATTTAACTTCAAGTTCTGCAGTTAACGTGTTTTAAAATAAAACTTAATCGAACTTGTCATATAACTAATGTTTTGTTTATTTGTTTTGTTTCACATAACTTATGTCATTCACGACATGTCCAGGTAATATTTAAACCCAAATATTTTACGTCATTTATGCTAGGCAAGTATGCAGCTACATATTATAAACACAAAATCAGTAATCAAATTGCATTTATTGAAAGCTGAATTAAATTTGAATTTAACATCCATTTGCTTTCATTTTGTTAACTGATTTTTCTCGGGTAGGTGCGAAAGTTTTCAATCCGAGAAATATTAACTCAGTTACAGCGTTTTGTATTTGAAATAAAAGCCAAATTGTATTCACTATGCCGGAACTTTCTTTATGAAACGTGAACCCCTCGTAAACATCATCGTAAAAAAAATCATATTTTCAGAACAACAAGCAATTATACTGTTTCTGACGCAGGCCCAAGCACAAGCCAGATGGCTGAGGAACATTTGAATCTAGAGGAAAACAATCCTTACATCGCTGAAAATCGTTCAGGTACACCGTCAGCAAAGAAACGGAAAGCGGAAGAAATTGACAACAAGATGTCAACCATCCTCGACAAGTACATCGCCTCTACCGATGGAAGAAACTCGGCTTTCGGGCAATTGGTTGCTGAAAAGTTATCTTCTTTGCCAATAGAATTGGCAGAGAGCGTGGAGGTGCAAATCCTTTGTTTAGTATAGTATACACTCATTATACACTATTAAAGTATACACTCATCCTCCTAAACCTACTGATGTATGCGATGAGTAAAGACATACTCACTTAAGAGGTTTCTTATTTCGAATGCTTGCTGGGAACTGTTATTCCCTCTATATAACCTAGACTGCCTTCCAAGAGGTTGACTCTCTCTTCTCCAATCTCCCTGCGAAGTGATTTCACCTTCAGTATTGAAGGTGTCCGCAAAACCTTGAGGGCAATAGGCATCATTATTGAGAGTTTTGAGATAGTTATGTAAGATAATTGATGCCAAAACTATTTTTTCTGCGTGGTCTGGTAGCATTATCAAAGTGGTTTTCAAAATTCGCCAGCGAGCAACCAAAATGCCAAAAGCATTTTCGATTGTTCGCCGAGCACGTGAAAGCCGCATATTGAAATTTTCCCGGATCGGTGGGAGAAGCTTACCGGGGAAAGGCCGCATTAAGTTTGGTTTAAGAGGGAAAGCAGCATCTCCTACAATGTAGTGCGGCATCTCAACTGAAGAATTTGGTAATCGTGCGGCAGGTGGTAAGTTCAGAGATCCGTCAAACAATCGTTTGCCAAACTCTGAACAAGCAAAGACTCCTCCGTCACTGTTTCCTCCATAAGCTCCAACATCTACCGCAACAAATTTATAACTCGCATCACAAACTGCCATCAAGTTGATGCTGTGGGTCCCTTTATAATTAAAAAACAAAGAACCCGAGTTCGGGGGAGCTTCAATGTTGACATGCTTCCCGTCAACAGCACCACAACAATTGGGCAAATCCCAAAGCTGGTAGAACTGGGCAGCGTTTCTGGACCAATCTTCTTTTGTAAGCTCCGGCAAGAATTTTCCCTTCAGCTCACTCCATAGAACCTCACATACTTCTCGAATGATGACTCTGGAAGTAGTCTCTCCAACTTTGAAGCTTAACGCCAGAAAAGGAATATCGGGTCCATGAGCGAGATATCTGAAATAAATATAAAATGACGAATAAAACAAAGAAACAAACACCCCCCCCCCCCTCCCACATACACACACATACGTGCGAGCGAATTGAAAAATACTTACACCAATGTATGGAAAAGCCGAAACGCGGGACTGAGGGGAGTTCTTAACGAATGTTTCTCCAGTCTATGTTCTACCATAGCAAGAAGGGCTTTAAAAGCTTCTGGGCTCATACGCGTAGCCCGAAAAAACTTCTCCGGGTTCTGCAGCATCATCTTAAAATTCGTTGCGAAGAAACCTGACCCAGCTCGGTCTTCCAGGAGTGGATGTACCCACCATCTCCTCTCGGATTTTTTTTTAGAAACACCTCCTTTATATATCTCGTGCGCCTTATACAAACCATATACTGAGATCAAACGCTTGATATCCATTTCTAAAAAAAACTAATTTGCTGATAATAGCGTACAGCGAATGATGATGGAATCAACATAAAATAGTTTTTGAACTGTCATCAACCGGATTGCTTGTGTGTTGGTTTTCCGTTTTGCGTACGTTTTCCATTTTAGTACAAAACGGATCAAACGGATCACAAAACGCAAACTCAAACGCAACCGCAACGTATCCATTGTGCGCTGGCCTTCACTGTGTCCGTTCTCCGTTTTGGCCGGGTGTTTTTATTTATAGTTATCGTCAATCGTCCGGCGTTTATTCTTTATTTCATCTGAAAATTCGAACTGCTTGCAATTTGTAGTAAGACTCGTCGATAGATTCATCACCGTGCTGATCTTGTTCCGTGTCTGATAGTTTTTATCCGCATTTATAACCAGTCATTTAACTGTTGCTGTATCACCGGTTAATTTGTATCCTGTGCATTCGATTGTGTCGTCCAGTGCTCCTTCCGATATAAGGTAAGTTTCCGAATACCTTACATTGAAGTAACAGATAGTTATTGAAACTTTTATGTTTCAGGCCACGATTTCCTCATCATCCGGCAGTTCATACCGTCCGGTATTTTGTATCGGCCTGACTCATTGATTGTTTTGTCCCGTGGTGATTTGGTACTACGTTAGTGTTGATGTTCCATGTCCGGGAGTTTTGATTCCGTGCTCTTTCGTAGCATTGGGTAGGTTGTTTAACATTTCAAACCGATGCAACTGGAATTTATTTATATTTTTTTGTAGGCTTTCCCTTGCATAGAGGCAGTGTCCGGGTGTTTATTTCTGGATCAATCTGTTAGTTGCATTGTTGCTATGATGATATCAGATACCGAGCTATTGGTTATTGTCCTCCTAATGATATATTTTTACCTTTATAAGCAATGTGAAGATGACTCCGAGTTTTTGAAAATTAGTTTGTTTTCTTCAAACACGGTAAGTATTGCAGCACATTCGAAGTACTTCACGATTAGGGCAAATCTGCTTTTGTAAATAAACAATTCAATTGACGATTCCTCTTGAATTGGAGCTTATTTTTGTTGAGTTTGATTATTAATTTGCTCTTTTCATGATTTTCAGGTACCTGGTCGATATAAGTATACTGCAAGCCTGCATTCAGCCTTGATGACGAATATTCTGCAACAAGATCCTAAAATTATCAAAAAGCATCTACGTGTATCTGCTGAAGTGTTTCGGAAAATCGTCACCTTGATTCCTCACAAGCGTTCTGGTTGGGAAGTGCAAATTGAGCTGTCCGTGTTTTTGTTCTGGTTAGCCGCTGGGACCAGCTACCGCGTCGCCGGAGTGGCATTCGATATACCACGTACAACGGTTAAGCGAATCTGCTCAAAAAGTTGGATTTTTGCGTCGACGTTTTAATGCTGCAGGTGATAAAGTACCCAACTGATCACGAATTATTTGAAATTGGGTCACGATTTTGTAATCGAGCCAACACGTGCATCTTCGAACGAGCGGTTGGTGCGATTGATGGGTCACATGTACGCATTAGGTGTCCTCCTGCTCTCCATGACCAGTACATTAACCGGAAGCTCAATTATTCAATCCAGTGTCAGGCGGTATGCGATAGCAAGTTTAAATTTGTTGACATCTGTGTTGAATTTCCAGGCTCGGTTCATGATACCAGGGTGATGTACAATAGTCCTCTGTACTATAGAAGATTGTACCCTCCGCCTGGATATTATCTTCTCGGAGATAGTGGATATCCATGTAGTGTGTATCCAATAGCTATTATTACTCCATTTAAGGAGACTGCAAGTCGACGCCTGACCACGATGGAAAAGAAATTCAACAATGTACACAGCAAGGCCAGAACTGTCGTTGAATGTGCGTTTGGACAGTTGAAAACAAGATGGAGGAGCATCTTTAATAAGGATTTGGAGCTTCGAATTGATAATTCCGTGAAAGTTATTGAGGCTTGTTGTGTCCTCCATAATATATGTATCGACGAAAAGGATGTGATGGATGCGGAACCAATAATGGAAGACACGGAGCAAGTTGAGGATAGGACAGAACATAACAGGAATGGTGAACGACCTGGAAGAGACACTGGAGAAGGAATTGCTTTCCGTCAAGCTCTTCTGGAACAAATGATGAGCCAAATTAATAAATCACCTTAGTTTTTGAGCTTAAAATAACGTTTACTCACATTTAAACTGTGAAATAGACTACTGTTTTAAAATTTGTTTTTCTTAACCCATGAGAATACTAGTATAAGAGAGAAGCTTTTAGAATTTATATAGTAATTTGTCTAGGTAACAAAACACATTACTACTAGAGACCGTGATTTATTGAGTACATTGCATATACTATTCGGGTAATCCTCTTATCACCTCGTGTGAGATGACTCTCCGTTTGATTTGCACGGAGTCACCCCAAGCTCAACAAAAGCAACATGGATTGCTCTTTTGGACCTCGTTGGTACTTTCAAAACTCAAATGAACCTAACATAATCTTTCTGTTTTGAAAAGTATCGAGCGATCCAAACATGATTTATAGCGTTTAAAATCGGAAAGTCCTAGGGGTCTATTATGGTTCTCACCTTACCCGTGACTCGCATAATACACACGGTGATGTTCATTTGATTTAAACGTAGGTTTTTTCACTGTGAAGTGAGAACCGTAATTAGCCCCGTAACTACAATCTCCTTATCGTAGCAAACGACTTTACTGCCCATAAAACAGAAAATGCCTCATGTTTGCATGGATTCCTATAAACATTGGTCATTTTCTGATTTATGCGCAGTCTAGCTCTCTGACACCCTAACCCTTGCATGGAGTAAACAACAAGGTGCTCACTATTGCCTTTTACTCAGTATGCTACCCATCACAGTGTGATCAACAGGCAACGCAATATAATTTTAAAGACGATGTTTAACCGGGAGAAGTGTTCAATGTGTTATGTCTGTTTGCCTGTGCTAGAACATCTGGTTTATTTTTTTTAGAATTTAAGTCCCGTGCTCAAAAGAGTGTGGAGATGCAAAATTGGCTTGTCTATACAGATTCATACATGGGTATTGGCACCAAACCTCTCAATTAATAACTGTGGAGAACATCTGCTGGGTTAAAATGTTTTATTAATATTTCAATTTTAAAATACCATCATGCATCCTAGGAGATGAATCAAATAAAGTTTAAATAAAGAAAGAAAAAAATATCATCAAGCATCCATGTTAATATCTGATTCTGAAGATGAAGTTGAATCAAAGTTCGGCACAGCAATGTTTTGGGATTGAGCAATACATTTGATCATTGCAAGGAACTTCTTCCCTTCTTTCTTTTTTCGTTCCGACTCTCGAACAAAGAACTCAAACATATCCTGCTGAGAGTACCGTTTTCGTCGTCTGTTTCCTCTTTCAGTTGGCTCCACAAGGGAGCTTGAAGGTACTGCTTCCGGGCTGGTTATTGTTGATCCTGACTCAGGACTAGAAACAAATGCATCCGGTCTAGACCATGATGGCCCGGAACGATTAAGCTTCCGTCCCCATTAGGTGTGTTGTGAGAGTTTTGTATGATTATCCCGCAACTATTCACAACCAATGGAGGGTTGATTGTATGTTGCGTTGACATGAAGTCGTGAAGCTGGTCAAAGAACTCCCAGTCTCCTGGAGTCTGTTCTCCATTCTCTGTAGCTCCACCAGTGGGAGGTGTAACAAGTAACTGCAAAAGGAATACATTAGGCTTTTTATTGTTTTGAAAGTGTTTCACATACACATACCTTGTATTTTGTTGTCAAGTTGGACCATTTCGCTTTAATCTGTTGAACCGTAAATGTTGCTAGACCTGCTTTTTCCCTGATGGTACTGTAAGAAAATTAAAACATGAATGTGAGTTGCCACTTTGGCTATAAACGAGGAAGGTAATTTGCAATCGAAAACTGGCTTCTGTTGTAATTAAAGATAAACCATTTTGAACTGCTGAGCCGGATCAGAATCAGAGGATTGCAACACTTACAAAGAACCTGAGATGCTAGCAGCGAAATTTTTTCGTTTCTCCAGTGAAAACAATATTGACCCGGACTACAATACCGTTCCGACTCCGAATATATGAATGTACTATCGTCACGCTTGAAACTCGGAATAAACCATACCCGACAGTTAGATTGACTCCTAATCTATACGATAAACCTAACGACGTCGGACATAGTGCGCTGTATAGCGGATCTGATGCACTATAAAGCTCACTATGTCCGTCGTTAGGTTTACCGTATAGATTAGGCGTAAAGTGATTGCCGGGTGGGGTTTATTCCGGTTGGCAAGCACGACGGTAAAACTTCCGGCTACCCTTCAGTGGTTTGCCCATTATTTTATGGAAATAGTTTTCCAAACTGGAATCATAATTTAAAAAATACTTACGTCCACGCTGCGTTTCTGTCGTAAAATTTCGTCGTGAAGAAACTATTGCACTCCACCCGGGCGGCAATCAAGCGCCTCACTTCGTCGTCGGACACTACAATGTGAAAATAGTGTAAATGACAAGTTTACCATTACTGCTACATTAACTTACTTTTTCTGCTTTTAGAATTTCCCTGCATCTTTATCTACGATGAAATTGCGGTGATAAAATCGACGAAATTGTTTATCAGGCTAATAACGATGGAACAAGATCGGCAATTGCCCGCGCGTAAACAATCCAAATCGTAAAAAACAACAAAAGCTGAAAAAAATCCATCTGTCAAAAATAAGTCTCCTCCGGAGCAGACTTATTTTTGACAGATTGAAATTTGAAGGGGAAAAATCTCATCTGTCAAGTTTAAGTAAAAATTCGCCAAATGGAACACAGCCTTAAGAAAAGGGTTAATGGAAAATAAACGCCGTCCACACGGTGTTTTGCCTCTCTAAAGGTAGGTATCGTGTTCGAAAGCAATTTCTTTTTCTATCCCAAACCCGTGTTAAATTCCGTTTACTGAAACGGAAAAGTAAAGAACCGAAAAGAAATTTCTGCAGCAGTATCCACCTGAAAAGAACGAAACATAAAATTGGAATTTGTAAGGTTTCCACGCAAACTACACTGTAACCAGCCAGTACCCATTAATGGGTGAAAATGTACCCATTTTTTGATAGTATATGAAGCTGTCAAAATAATGGGTAATTTTAAAATCAAAATAATGCATACTAAATACCCATTTTTTATTTTCAATGAGAGACTAAAATATGGGTATTTTTCCACACATTAATGGGTAGTTGAAAGTGCGCTGTTCAAAAAATGAAAAAAACTTCGCGTTGGAATCTCGTCCACGAAAATGCGCATAATATAGAAGAACTGAAGGCTAGATTGGATAGCGAAAACTTTCAAAACCTGAGAGGTACGTAAATAATTTATTATTATTATATAAAATGCTTCGATTTCATTAGTAGAACAGTACTTCCCAGTATGTGTCGCTTCCGGAGCGTAAAGTTCAAGCGTTCATCAAGCATTTTTCTACGGAAGCCTCGAGGAAATGTTTAGCCGATGTAGGCATCTATCTGGATGATAACGATGTGATGACCGCTTCAATAGATCACTTGAACGTCGCTGGAATATTTGTCGATGTGAAAACCCCCGAACAAAACTTGACATACCTGAGAGGTTAAAGGCCTGAGGCTTAAAGTTTGTAGTTACAAACAAATACACAAATGCAAATACAGTAATGGCGACCTATTATTTTCATTCAAATGCTCATTAATCAATATCTCAACTAAAAACACGAAAAATTATACCGATTTCGCAAATAACAAACATTTCGAAAAATGGGTATTTCTTATTCATTTCTTGCATAAAAAACGTTTAGTAAAATGGGTATTGTTGAGAATTACAAACTCTGCTATCATCAGATCTCTATGGATGCGCCCCTCGTGGATAAGTACAACCCTGCAATCTTTTTCTGTTTTATATATGTATGTGTGAATTTCTTTCCTTTTATTACCCTCGACAACTTTGTATGAAAAGATACCCAAGTAACCACAAGCATTATATTATTGCCCTTATTCAACCCAAAATTAACATCGGTAATGCGGGATCGCATCACTTCAACAGTTGTCAAGTAATGAAGCGTTAGATTAGCTCAAGAATGTAGTGATGCATTACCAATGCAATAATGCTACTTTAGCAATGTCTTATGGCATTACAAAAGATATAGCATTAGTTCGATCTTAGTGGGGCCCTTTCCACCTTTAATCCAACTTTAATGATGCACTAGACGTTATACATATGCCCTATATATGCATGCTATTACAGCCTCGTGGTTACTTGGGTAATTAAATTATAATTAAAAGACTTTATATTTCGCTCGACTTTAAAACAGTTTGTCGCGTTTTACTTGTGTACATTCGAACGTCTTTTGGCCATATCACTTTAGGTATTTCATACCCATTTCCCAAATAACAAACATTTTGAAAAATGGGTAAAAAATACCCGGTAGTCTGACGTACAGACTGTTTACCCATTAATGGGTAAAATCGATTTACCTATTAAAGGAGTTAACCCACTTAAGTTCGAAATGGGTGTTATTTTACCCATTAATGGGTACTGGCGGGTTACAGTGTAATGGGAGCTGTCACGTTTAGTTTCGGAAAAATACTCCGCTACACGCAAAAAAAAACGTAGTTATACCAATACAAAATAGAAATCAACCCAACAAACATCGGTGTTGAACTAGAGCTTGTTCAAACAAATTTGGAGAAGCTATTCAGCTATTCTAGAAGAAACAGCTGAATAGCTTCTCCAAATTTGCTTGAACAAGCTCTAATTCAACACCGATGTTTGTTGGGAATTCAACTAAAATGTTGGTTTAAATATGGACCAATAAAACTGATGAACTAATTCATCAAAACCTTTGAGTTGAAATAAAACTTCATGTTTTATAGAATTGAACATCGTGTTTTATTGCTCAAAACAAAATGTTTTGTTAAGCCAACTAAACACATTTGTTGAAATAATTAACAATGATGAAGTAATTCAAGAAAACGTTTAAGTTGAAATAAAATTTCATGTTATATAGAATTGAACATCGTGTTTTATTGTTCAAAACAAAATGTGTTGTTATAGGTATCAACTGAACGTATTTGTTGAAATAATAAACATTGATGAACTAATACAATAAAAAACCATTTGAAAAACTTCATGCTTTATAGAACCGAGAGCCGTGTTCTATTGTTTTTAAACAATTAACGCACCATATTCCGCCAGCCGCACGACGTATTGGAAAGCATGAATCGAACTTTGCAGGAGTTGGCATCGTGCATGTGGTTGGATAAAGGGTTGGATGCAGGACTCGGGAAACAATATTGGGGAGTTTTTGCAGCTTATTTTCCAGCTATCTGCAAAGAGAATAACTCGTTGATAATCGGGTTTCAAATTATAATGCATAAACTTACATTAGAAAAACCGAGGCAGAGGCAGCAATATGGCTGCTATGAAATGTACGCTCATACAAATATATATTTTTTTGTTTCTTGATTATCGAGATTTTCAGCCTCGGGCTGGTTCATCTCCCGTCGTAGTCACTCAAACACCACTTTTGGGCATTTTCGTAACTTCTCCGGGGGTGAGATTCGAACTCGTGACTTTGGCGTGAGAGACAAATATTTTATTAAAACAATAAATTAACCATTTAAGTCTAGATTTAAGTTTAAAACGAACAGTGAATCAAAATTCGTGAATGCATGAATGATAAAGACATTGTCCTAACTTTTCAATGTTAGGACAAAAAATAATGTATCTTTATCATTGTTGCATACTCAACACAATAATGACAAATTGCATGGCAGTTGAATCAAGATATTAATGTTTCACAACATCCGATTGTTATTTTGGAAAGAGACAAGGCGGTGTTTGTATATTGCTTTGTATGCAACATAAATAAATTCAATAATGTCACATGTTGCATCTACCGAAAAGAGACACTGTTTAATTTTATCCCTCTTTCTCTCTAAAAAAATTTTGTCGAGTGATAGGGGATAGTTGGTAAAGATGGAAGATCGATTCCTACTGGTTTAATGAAAAACATACGATTTGCAATAAATTTCAGTTTGTTCTGTTCACATGAACGAAAGTTTACCATACATGTTGTTTTCATATCGTAAGATAATTAATTTATTCCTAAAAATTTGATTTGCAACAGCTAGTGTTCATCTTTTCAACCATTGTCCGTTTCTAGCGACATTCCCCTATTTATTGCATACGTTTCATCAAAGCTTTTGCAATCCCGACTAGGCTGCTCTTCCAATATTCGAGCGATCAGTAATTTCCGTTCCTTGTGGCATTTCCTCAGTGCATTTTGTTGCGTTGTGTTGTTAAAAAAATAAAAAATGGATTCTACATTTGTTAAAGAGGACAAAGAAAATGTGTCCCAAAAAGTTCGAAACATATTTCGTACCGAGAACGGGGATCTTAGTTTCTGTTGACAAATTGTTTGCCTCACATCAAGAACTCTCACCCGGAGAGGTACAATGTGTTTCCGGTGGGTATGGGTTACTTTTGAAGATATTATCTAAAATATTTCCAAGCTATCGTGAGACGCGTCAAATCACATAAGGATTCGATTACAAGATGAATGCTTGCCATACAGAGTGCTCAGGAGAACGCTAGCCACATCCAGGCATGCTGCGAGTACCTATGGAGATGTGACCAGTTTTTGATCTGAACCAAAACATTCCATGTGACATCTCTAATTACATTTAAATTCGATAATTGCCCAAAACTTTATTGGCATGTTCTAGGTACATCCGGGGAAAAGCCTTCTTTTTTTTACGTGGACCAGAACATACCATGCTACACCCCAAATCACATACGAAATCCAAAATAAGAGCAATAGTGGTAGAATCAAGTGTCAAGAACAACATTGGCCACATCTGGGCACGATCTGGGTCAGTGATGGTTAATGTACTGTATTTTGGTGTTTCTCTTCAGCTCAAAACCAAGAATCTTCAATTTTATCTGTAGATAATTCAACAACACCAAGTTGCGATATGCATTCAACCACGTTTATTGAATCTTCTGGAAAGTCAAAAGATATTATGTAATAATCTGGCATAATATTGGTCATTCTAAGTTTGCCTTGCAGCTAAGAAAGATACAGTTACAATTGGTTCAGCCAAATCGGAACCAAGAGCCTATCGAGAATCATCAGTTTTGTTCGACATATTCAATCATAACTTTTCAACTTCAAGGTGCATTCTTGAAGTTTCTAACCAACATCCAATTTGAGAGATTCATATCCATAATGTGCCAAACAAATATTCTGTAAGGATTGACTATCTAATAATGTCGGTTGACCTAAAAGAAGATCTACTGAACATGGTTGAATACATATCGTATATTTGTATAGCCTAAAAAGCTACAGTTAATATTTCAGCTCCTAATTTTTGAGCTCCAGAACTGTATGGCTGATAAAGAACATCCCAGTTTATATCAAAATGTCTGTTGACCATCCAAAAGATTTAGTTAACAAGGTTGAATGCATATCGTATTGTATAGCCGAAAAAACTATAGTTACAACTGTAGCTTCTAAGTTCTGTACTCCAGGACAGTTTGGACAATCTAGAACATCCCAGAATATCTTATTATATCTGTTGATCTTCCATAAGACTAAATAAACATGGTAGAATAGATATCGTAACTTTGTGTAATCGGAAAAACTATAGTTACAACTGTAGATCCTCTGTACTGAACTTCTTTCTGTTCAGCATGTTCTGGGTTGAAAATCAGGCGTTAAACGCACACATTTTTTATTTTGCCCTGATAAAATAGTCAATTTGCAACAAGTTTGCAGAAGATAGTGTTCGCTTTTGTTCTGTGTGTGATTTCATACAGGCATTTTTCTTCAGGTGAAAGTCTATCCACAACAAATTTTATAATTATTCAGATCAGTAATTTGTTCGACAGCAACAACTGATTGTCGCTATTTTTCATGTTGCTGATAAGGCATTGTTGCTATCGGTAGTGTGTTGCAATAATGACAAAACGTTATTTTGTCGCTGTTACAGGAAAATATGATCATTGCAACATGTGTGCGAATCACCACATTTTCTTACAGCAACTTGTCTCTTTCCCATCATCGATGCAACATTTTGTTGTTTTCTTCGTGTTTTGTTGCAATAAATTCAAGCTACAACATATCATTGTTGCATAGTGAGAGAATAACGGGTGTATCACTCGTCAAGGTTATCTTATGTTTTTAGGTACACAAAGAGAATATTTGACACACTGAAAACGAAGTTTAAAGTAAGTGTGATTGTTATAAATCAAATATTATTCGAATTAAAATCACACTACAGTGATAACTTTAAATAATTTTATTAGTTTGATTTGAATGAAAGTTTGAATTGATTTAGAACTTTTTTATGAATTGAAACAAATAGAAACCTTGTATTGAACAGCAACAAATCATTTTGTTGATTCAAAACAGAGTGATTTCTTAGCGTGAAAAAATATTTTGTTTAAACAATAAATTAATCATTTGAGTTAATCGATAAATGTGGTTGTTATAAATCAAATATTATTTAAATTAATATCACACAGCAGTGATTGCTTTAAAAAAATATTTTGGTTTGATTTAAGTGGAATTTTGATTTGTTTTTGAATTTTTTTATGAATTGAAACAAACAGAAAGCTTGCATTGAATACCAACAAAATATTTTGTGGATTCAAAGCAAAGTGATTTCTTAGGGTGACAAAATACTTTGTTCATGCAATAAATTAATCATTTAAGTTACAAAATAAATGTGATTGTTCTGAATCACACAGCGGTGATTACTTTAAATAATTTTATTGGTTTTATTTGAATGAAATTTTGAGTTGATTTGGAACTTCTCTATGAATAGAACAAATAGAAACTTTGTTTGGAATACCAACAAAATATTTTGTTGATTCAGAGCAGAGTGATTTCTTTGCGTGTACTCAATTTTTGTGTGCAATTGTATGCTATCTCTTTTTCTCTCACGGAAATGTTACTAAATTTTCGATAAAAAGTAGATCAATTAAATTTTTGAATAGATCCACTTTTTACGAAAATTGAGTAACATTTCCGTGAGAGAAAAAGATATCTAGGGTTTTGTTTTCATTAGGGCGAATCTACAATTGAGAGATTCTCTCCGGGCTCGCTCTCTTTCATTCATAAACCAATTACCTTTACGTTTTTCATTCTACTATTTGCAGAGTATGCTAGCCAGCACTGTTGTCTTTCGATCTGTACTAAAGAATCCCTCGTAAATTTTATAATGGCGCTGTAATGAATGAAAGAGAGCGAGCCCGGAGAGAATCTCTCAATTGTAGATTCGCCCCAATGAAAAAAACCCTAGATATAACACACAATTGTACTCAAAAATTAAGTAAAATGAAGCGGGAGTGTGCAAATCGACTGTCAAAATTTCGCTTGGTAAAATTGAGCAAAATTCCATAACCTCTTTATTTTTTAGGTCGATACTGGCCTTAAACTAAGAACCTGCAAATTTACAAATTTTCGAAATCACGCACGTGTTCGCTAGCAAGCAAAAACGAAACAAGGAATCCGTTTTCTTTTTATTGCCTTGAGAGCTTTTGTGTGAATGTTGTTTGACATTCAGTCTGCGTGATTGTGTTGACATCCGATAAAAATCAACATTATAACTCATCGAGCACGATTCATGTTTAGCGATGATGCTTTGTAACTTTATATTTAACGGTCGATTTGAGCTTAGAGCTTTACAATTGTTTTCATTTATTTGACATTAGTTGCGACGCTCATGCGCAGGCCAATTTGAAAACGTTTCCTCCCAAAAATCCAATTCGATTGCTCTCATCTTGTTTAGTAAACAACTTGTTCTTAAACATTAATACTCATCACAATATCTTCGATGGAACCAAGTTCATCCGTAGCCATAAAAGGAGATGATTCCGACTGCAACCGAGTGGATACAACGACTAAAGAATCCGACGCTGTAAAATGCACACCTCTAGCAAAAAACCGCACTTTTCGTATTCACCTCGATGCCGCCTTCCAGAAACATAGTTCTCAGCTACCGGAACAAATAATGAAATCACATTATGTAAACAAGTGCAAGTATGCTGCAGTAGAAGAATTTGTGAACGAATTTGCCACCAAATCTGAAGAGTGCGTTTATGAGAAGATGCGAGACAAAGAGGATTTTGTTCAGGTCACAAACTGGTGTGAGCTGATGCACTCCGCTGATATGAAGACCACGAGCAATCAGGAAATTCCATTGGCATTGAGAACGATTGCCATGACTGAAAGATTCCCAGACCCGAAATACGCCAACGGAGTAGATTTTAAATTGCTCTATACAAACCTTTCGAACATGATGCTGGGACATCCGATTCAAGAGATGAACACAGCTACAGTTAAGGTTTTGAAAGACGTATATGAGGTAGTATCACATCTGCAGAAATATTGATGCAATTATAGGATACATTCATTTATTTTAGGAAACACTGGTACAAATGCAACAGGCTGATAACAATGCTGATTGTGCATTGGTTCGTCCAGCATGTTTACTTAGGCCAAAGCCATCCACGTCAGAAAATCTCAGTGATGGTGGGTTAAGTCTCTTTTTCAACGACCGAAATCTGAATCCTCTGCAAATTCCATTCGAAAAACTTTTCCAGATCTCAAAATAAAGGCTTTCTTTCAATGACAGAAAATACTGCTGATAAAATAACTGTTTTTTTTATTCTGGTGTCAGCATTGGTTTTATAATCATTTATTTTTCATTTTTACTCAAAATAGTTGACCACGTTCACAGTACAATTCGATTGTTTCATAATAAATATTTGTTTCTTACAATCCATCGATAAGGAGTGGTTTTCTTAGTTTATTATTCGTGTACATCAATATGTTTTGGATCCGAACCGTACGTTAAATATACGAATATGCTCTCTAGTTCTAAGCGTCTTTTTGGCCGCTTAGCTTGTTATGTTTTTTTTTCATCAAAACATCGAGATTTTTTGCTGATATTTTTTTTGTAAAAGTACATCGTAAGTATAGAAATTATCTTTGATGCATAAGTGTAAGAATTTTAAAAATAGTATCGTATTTTTTTAATCTGCCAAATGAGGATCATGTTCATCGTAGCATGAGTGGTTTTCAAAAATTCATAAAAAAATATTTGCTCTGTTATTATACTAGCAAATGACCTCTGTAGTGTAAATATGTGTTTATTCAATGTTTGAGAAGTATGTTATTGGTAATCAACATGGATAAAAGCTTTTAGTGTTTAACAGAATATAAACAGCAAACATAATCATGTAGATGCGTGCTGCAATATCAGTTTGACGGGTTAATCACACCTGAAGCACCAAGGAGAATTTACGGTACTAAATCTATCCCATGAAGATGGAACACTCTGCAGAGAATATTTTGAAGGTTTTTTTGTGCCAATTTTTTACCTGCTATGCTACTAGAGGAGTTGTGATATTCCAGTGCAAAATTTGATCTAATCCCGTGTTCAAGCTATATGGTTTTCAGCGTAAAAAGGAAACCCCTTAAACTCTCAGATCGTTTGATCACGGGGCACGTTGCCATGTAGATGGGAGAAGCCTCATATAGGACTGATTGGTGATTCGAGGCAGTATAGATACTCGTATATAGAGATATGCGGATAAGGAACCAGCATCTTTGACTGCAATGTTCCAAAGCGACGTTTGAAATCATAACCAATTGCTTATGAAATCAGTGTACTCTCTAGTAAACAAAACATGAATGAAGAAGGAAGTTATTGTAATTTGTTTGTTGGGTATCAGTTTAATTTTAACGCATTATGTATATCAAGTGATTGTTTGATTTTGGAGACAAAAACACATCTCCGTGTACATCACTATGTACACGAGTATCTTTAATGTATCCTATAGGATACGTTATCTTTGTTATCATCTAAACAACTTGAGATGCACAATCTGAATTGCCTAAGACTTTATAAAACTGACTGAACAAATTCTGTAATCAACTCAGTAAACTAGATTTGGTCAATAAATTAAGACTTGTTAGAATTGTGTTTTTAATATGTATTTTTAGAAATTTTAACAATTCAAGGAAATAAGAATTTAAATGATGGACAGGAGCAAATTTTTTCTTACATTACTAAGAGAGTACAGTGTATAGTAGAATGCTCTTCTTTGAACCGAAAATGGGAAGGAGTTGCTTGTGGTCGGTTAGCAATGTGAAGTGGCGCCCCAGCAAGTATTTATGGAATTTGGTCATCACATAGACCAACGTCAGATTTTCCTTCTCAGGTTGTTCATAGTTGCTTTTCGCGGGTGCGGGCGTCTTCAAAACGTGTTGCACGGCCTTCATCCTACAATCAGGGAACTGATGAAAGATGACTGCCCCGATGCCAGATGTCTTGAACTGGTCGAAAGCTTTCTGGCATTCCGGAGTCCATCACCATTTCATGGCCTTTTTCAGCAACTGACCACCCATGAATCAACCGTAAAAGTTGGCAGCACCTAGGTACGATCGCAGCTCAGAGAGTTGGTTGGCGGTTGGAGTTCAGCTTTGGGCTACACTTTCTCGTAGTCTGGAAGGATGCTTTGTCCACGATATACCCCTAGTAACCTAGAGTTGTGTTTCAAAGAAATGCTACTTCTCGGTTTTTGACGTGGAAACCGCACTTCTTGCGTTGGTGGAAATGTAGGTTAAGTGACATTGCATGTGACTAGATGTCGGACTAGATGGTATCATCGATAAAAGAGCTGATGCCTGGTATGTCTCCAATCATTCCATGCACCGCGTGTTGAAATGCTGTCGGTGCAGACTTTATTCTGGGAGCCAGTGTTGATAGTAAACAAAGCGAGTGGCAGTGCTGTCCAGTCGTTCTCCGTTGGTTTATTGATTTTGCGGCCAAGGATGGACGCCTGATTTCCAGATCAGGCCGTGTGCATACGGCGACGTAGTGTAAAGCTCCAACAAGACTATGGTATTTCTCGGTAGTGGACATCACCTTCTCCTCCTTTTGCTCTGCGGTGACGTAGCCGGGGTCCATTGGAAACGACGAAGGTTTTGCCTTCTCCATCCCGAACGTTAAGATCCTTTCGATGTAGCTTTTTCGGCTCAGTAGGAAACTAGCATGTCTGCCACTCAACACGAATGCGTAGGTAGTAACGGACATCACCCAGACATGAGACCATGAAAAGACATGGTGCTTCCAGACGCGCTCGTACTCCTTGTTGCCATTGGTGACGATCAGCATGCCATTCACGTAGAGAAGAATGAAAGGATCAATCACGAAAAGACAGCTCTTGGCTTGCGTAGGTTCATATCCCAGCTGCTTCAGAGCGTCGGTGATGCTCCGGTTCCATAACCTTCCAGCTTGCTTCAAGCCATACAAGCTCCTCCTCAAAAGGCCCACGTCTGCTGGATTTCCAGATTCATACCCAGGTTGTCGCTTGTAGATTGATATGCTGTCTAGATGTCGATGTGCTTCACTTGTATCATTTGAAGTGACTACCGACAAGAGCGAATGGAACGTAGTGTGCTTCGCAACAGGCGCATAGAATTCGTCGTAATCTGTAACAAATTCCTGACTGCATCTCTGGGCGACCAATCGAGCTTTGCATCTCGTAAAATTTCAACGTTCGTCCAGTTTCTTCTTGAAATTCCACCGACAGCCGACCGGTTTGTGATTTCAGGGGAGACTAACGATGTCCCACGTTGAATTTTCGTAGAGAGATATATTCTTCATTCACCACGTTCTTCCATTGATCTTGTTCCGGACTTGCTGCAGTTTTTGCTAGTGTTCTCAGCTCGCACGTTTCTTGACTCGCCATTCTGCTGGATTGATGTAACCGAAGTAGGGGTACACATTTATTCATCCAACTTGACAAGCATATCGGTGTGCTCGCTGACGATAGTACTCCCGGTGCGTTGATGGGACGTTCATCAGCAACATGATATTCAGAGAGTGTGGTATTATAGAACGATTCAGTGGACGTGTCACTTTGATCTTTGCCGTTACCAGAATTCGACATATATTCTTCCATTTCTTCTTGGAAATGTATTAGCTTGGAAATTTTCGGTAGAAGGGTAGTGATATTCAATGGTATTTCCATTGTCCTTATCATTTTCCTGGATACTGCTAGTCACCAAGGAACGAGCATCTCTGCTGCTGATAAGGTACCTTACCTTACCAATCAGACCAAGGCCGGTGTGGCCTCTGCAGTACACAGAAGTTGTCTCCATTGTAATCGGTCAAGTTTCAATAGTGGCAGCATATCCTGGGTCTCATTCTGTCACAGCTTACAGGTCACAGGTCACAGGTCTTTCCTAGGTCAAACATTTTCAGGGATCTTCACGGGTTAGCAGCACTTTGCTATTGAATTTCCAGCTGCTGTTATTGGATCCACTCAGCGTCGGAACTTAAATTTTCTCCATTTTGGCTTCTGCTTCAGGAAAATGTTCATTTGTTGATAAGTAACTAAGGCCACCCAATCGCTGGGCCCATAACCTCTTAGAGTTCAAGAAAGTAGTAGATTGGATGGTGATCAAGCAGTAAGTGAACATATATTTTAATAACAATGTCATATAGTTATGGCATGCTTTGTCGCACTTGTGTGCTTCTCTATAAGCATGGATTACTTCTTCTTCTTCTTCTTTCTGGTTGTGATCAATGGATTACTTCCGGAATAATAAACTTTAAATCATGGGTTTGAAATAACAAAATTTAGTATTTAACCGATTATTTCAATTAGAATCAGCCAACATATTTGTTATTTCAAACGACACTGTTTTCCTTCGTGTATGAAATTAGTAGCGTGTAGTGGTGTTAGTGCATAGTTTTCAATTCAGTTGATGATTTTCTTGAGCGCCCAAATTAGTATTAAAAGGGTGCCCAATTTTTAGTTGGTGTGTTAAAGTTGTAGCTTGTAGTAAATCGATGCAAACGATTGCTACAGTAGAAGTTTTCAAAAGACCTGCTGCTATTATTTTCAGATTTCGTCAATGTTACGGCTAGCCGAAGAGCCCCATTTATCATATTTTAAGGGGGGATATACAGTTAGAACGAGTTTTGTAGTATACAAAAATATTGTTTTCAATTTTTTTTCAACAAAATGGCGGCCGTTAGAGTGCGTTGAAAAAGTAGTTGTATTTTGCTTGTGCCGGCTCTCCTAGTCATAATTTTGATCTGAAACCTGCTAACCCAAAAAACATTGCATTAATTAAATTTACAAATTGCACTTGTGGCGTAACTTTTTTGAAAATGTCCACATTTTATCCGCCATTTTATCATATTTTTCCATATTTAATAATAAAATATAACAACAACTTTTAATTCATCTAGAAAGTAATACCACAGACAGACGTTTAAGCACAGACAGACGTTTAAGCAAGAGCAAAATTAATGGATAACTTTGTGTAAATTTTCAAATCGATAGCAAGCGCTAGCGTAAGCAACTGTTGCTTCACTAACGCTACGTAGTTCACTTGATCGAGGTGCCCACTGATGTGGTGAAGTTGCGGCATCTGCTAGCATGTCAAAATATCACTCGGTCGTTTGCCACATGCCACCCGATATTGACACGATGTTTTGACGTGCAATTATATGCCACATAGCGTCTACAAAACTGACAGATTTGCTTTTTGCTAAATGCTTATTGACATTTGGCGATTCCTTTCAAATTGACGGTTGCGGAAATTTACACAAGTCGAGATTCAAGCTTGAATGGCTGTGGTAATACTATAATAAAGAAATCCTACAAGTTTCAGCTTAATCGAATATTTAGTTTTCGAGTTATCACCGGCATAAACTCCAAAAATGCTGTTTATAAAAAAACGCGTTGAAAGTTTTAATTATTTATCGAAAAATACCCGCCGCGCGCGAAAAAGGCGCCTGCGAAAAACGATGAAAAGAAACACTTGGAGTTCGAACTTTGAAAAAAGGGTTTCAGGAGCGTATTCTACGGGAGTTTTACTAACTTTTTATGCAAAAAGAAAAAAAATGAATTTTTTGGTCATCCTAACTGTATATCCCCCCTTAACCTTACAACAATTAATCGAAGAATGAAGTTTAGTTTTGTCTGTTACTCTTAACTTAATTCTTTGATTAAATGAGGTATGTAAGTAAGGAAAACACAACTGCTTTGTAAAATGAAAACGGACCGTCATCTGGTCACGCTTTTGTATTTTTTAACCAAAAACCGGGAACTACACACGTAGATCTTTTTACAGAACTCTGTAAAAAAAAATCACCGAAAATGAAAATCACAGAATTTTCGGTAAAAGAGTAATTTTACTGAAAAACTATAAACTATAAAAATACCGAAAATTTGTAAACAAAAGTACCGAAAAATCTGCAATTGAAGTCAAATTACCATAAATCGGCGATTTTTCACCGAACTGCTGTTAACACCTTAAGCAGCCATCTTGTCAAATCAGAAGCAAAATAGTTCGGAAGTGGTTGACGTGCTGGAAGAAAAGGGGAAAAATGGTGCTACATGGATAGATTCCTGAATAAATTGAATGAACACGATGAAAGGATTGTCAGTATCGTCCGTAAGTAAAATAAGTAACTTCAATTTACGAATTTTTGTTGCAGCCAGAAATAATCTGCCTACATTATTCGTTCGTGGTGCGGAATTTGAGCATTCGAATGATTGTGCTGTGTGAGGAACAACTAGTTCCTATTCAAAAGGATATTAAATATATGAATTTGTTATTGATATATATGCGCAATAGTACCAAAAAAAATCTAAAATCCGAATTTTGACAAACATACACACTCAGATTTTATGTTACAGATATATGTAAAGTTTTACGGAATTCTCAACAGCGGAACTTTTGGTAATCCGATTTAACGAACGAATTCCGGTAAAATTTTTACAGATAACTGTGAAATTTAACCGAAATCCATAAAATCGGATTAAAGAACTTCAGCTGTTGAGAATTCGGTAAAGTTTTATAGATTTCTGTAAAAAATCTAAGTGTGTAGTTTAGAATTCCTTGATTTAATTCACGGTGTACCTATTTTTATTTATTCTCGAGTTCATACCGGCCGTTTACGAATACGGGTACGGATTTTTCCGTGTGGATATAAGTGCCAATCTCTAGAAATGGTACCAGTATTTTCTATTCTCCGCTAGTTTAGTTCGCTCGTTCAAATCATTGATTGTTTCATCACAATTTTTCGTTCCACCAAATAGTTCTTTGCAGAGGTTCCACCCATTCATGTTTTGTAAGGTACTGCCTCTCAGCTGTTTCCAACAGATTTCTTTATCCGTACACAACGTAACATGTAATCACATAAAATTACTGCACATTAGCATTAGCCTGACACAAAGCAACGAACCGAAGGTGTTATCACAGTTCTGAAATAAACACTCATCTATTACCGTATCTCGCACTTGACGGTGGAAACCGGGATGGAATAAGAATATGATACCAATTGTCTATCATCATCGTCGGTAAACGGTCAGATGGCGATGTACATGCAGGTTCTGTTATGACGAACCGGAGACAGATGGACATACATAATTACACACACACACATACACACACACACACACGTACATACGCTTCCGTAGATAATTTCGGTTATTACGAGTTTTCTTTTCCGGATGTGTTGCTTCATTATGTGTAGAGATACGAAAACGATTGGATTGTCAGCTGGTTTCGATTCCTATCTAATGTTAACATACGATACGGGGTCATATACAGTTTGTATACAGTCATTCTGTAATGTTGATTCTACACTAGCTGTGAGGGGAGCTCAGGAGTTATTTTGATATAATCATCTGTGTGTTTTGATTAAGTTGAGTTGTACAAAGATATATTTAACGACGAATAGTGTCATTTGATTGTTATGTGCAACATTGTTTCTTGGGTGATTGCATAGGAATAGCTGTCCAGTGTTGGATTCATATAGGATACGAAGTGCACGTTAAATTTTGAAAGCCTTAATGATTTTTTATCGTCTTAATTTCCTTTGTATGATCCTCTTTTCAACAGTTATCTTAATTTTACTTTTAAAAACAACTTATTGTTGATTTTTCTAATTTCATCTACGATAGTTTTCCTTAAAAAAATATAAAACTTTAATTATAAAAGTCGCTACATGTTTTTTTTATCATTGCTAATCTTTGGGCAATGTTACACGCAGTATTCCTAAGTAAAACGATGCGGTTTCCATGTATTGTTAACGCTTTGTAGGGTTGACACGTGGTGGACTTTTCGTTTATATATGATTCAAATCCAAAATTATATATACTTTTTTACTCTTGAGCAAACACGACGGTAGATATATGAATTCTGGGCTTATGATGCACTTCACTGTTACGGGGTTTCTTTGATATTTTACGCAATGCTTCGAGAGTTCAAAGTAATGATTGTCAAATTGGTGCATTATAGGCCACACTTCGCTGGTGGCCAAAAGTCGTGCCAAGCTTTAACTCTAATTAGGAAATCTTGAATATCTTTTGTTTGTGGGATGCTTGACTTAGGTTTTGTTTTGGTTTTCAGTGATTGAATTTTTTTTATTTGTTGTTATGTTCCGACAATAAGTTCTCTATATCTAATTCACTTCCACAAATTCAGTATTAGTTTTGTATCTTTCGTCATTAAATTTTATTTCGTCACCATTGTCACTTATTATGAAAATTAGAATAAACTACGCTGTTAATTGTTTGTTTTTCTGTTCTGTGAAAGAAATGTTTGATTGTTTGTTTATTCTCTTTGTCATTGTCGAACATTATTTAAAAAGAACAGCATTTTATGGAAACATCAATTGATATGTACATCCGCAGTTATAAACTAGTATTGTATCGATTTTAGTTTGTCATGTGCCGCCCATACACATTGACAGCAATTACTGATTTGATGCAGTGGATTAGCAGTTTTTTTTTTGTATCTATGAAGCTGCAATCGCCAATTCGCATTGGAAACGATTCGTGATGTTGGATGAGTGCTTCTGCTTAGGAATTTTTATTTTTATTTTGCCTTTATACACACGTATTATTTTGGTCCAATCGCTCAAAAAAAAAAAAGCATAAATCATAATCAGATGCTGTTCCACATGAGTGAAAGCTGCCATTCCGCCTTAACATTTGGTCATATGATTGTCACAGGGGTGGTGAGAGATTATTTATAATCCGCTACTCATATTTGGTTGATGAATTGACTTGTTATTGGGTTTATTTCTTTGGTAATCGTTCATTTTTTTAAGTAACATACATGAGATGTTTCTTTTAAGTAGTTTATGCTGTACGGCTTCAAATACAAATACAATAAATTACGCTCGATCAAGGTTTTTTCTTCAAATTATAATAGTTTACAGTAGTTTATCAACCGTTGCTTCAATTCCAACATTCTTACATTTGTTTACGACCGAAATAGAAGATACTTGCAATATCCAGGTATCACGATATCAAAACATTCAAGATAGTAAGCAATATGTTCTTTCATAGTCTACTGAGATGACCACATATAGCACAGACGGTAATACATGTCATTTTGGCTCTGCAATACGCCACACTTGCATTAAATGTTGCTTGAAGTATCCAAATTTGAACCACATAACGAACGGTATAAATCGCATTGCCTATTGCACGTTCGGTAGAAAGTTGGAATTGACTGACAACCGAAGTTGGATTTTACTCGCTACCTGTACGTTAAACATAACGTCGGTAGTAGTGCGCTGTATAGCGCAGCAGGTGCGCTATACAGCGCACTACTACCGACGTTATGTTTAACGTACAGGTAGCGAGTAAAATCCAACTTCGGTTGTCAGTCAATTCCAACTTTCTACCGCTCCGACAATACCCTAGTTAAAGTGATCGGAAAGGAATGCAATAAATTTAGCATTTCTCGAGTAATATTTCAAACCGACGTATCTGACTTTGTTAACAAAGAGGGGAGGTAAGATTTAAACAAGCTTTCAGCACACTCACAGACAGAAGCATCACCATCATGTTAGGGAAATGTTATTCCTTGAGTTGGTGGCCCAAATTAGCATGAAAGTGCTAAGGGTTTCAAGAATTTAGCGTTTGAATGTTACTTCCCCTCTTTGTTTACAAAATCAGGTACGTCTGTTTGAAAAAGTACTCGAGATT
This sequence comes from Aedes japonicus, assembly GCA_034211315.2. Classification (NCBI taxonomy): domain Eukaryota; kingdom Metazoa; phylum Arthropoda; class Insecta; order Diptera; family Culicidae; genus Aedes; species Aedes japonicus. The sequence goes on from JASCZW010001134.1 coordinate 68,801, forward strand.
TCTCGAGCGCTCAACACGCTCGTTCAGATCTACTCTAAATAGAGTAGCTTTCACTCAGTTTCGTATTTCCATGCTAATTGTCAAAAACTGAGTAACTTCAAATAAGGAAACTGAGTAAATGCTACTCTGATCGTAAAAGCGCTAATCTTATTAAAATAGAGTAATTATAATAGAGCTGTCAAAAGTGAAAAACGTGGTTCAGTCCATTCGATGCATCGGGTATTGATTCAGAGGCGGTTCGGAAGTTGAAAGGCAAGGAAAATGTATTTTTATGTAAACAGTGAAGGGATTTAGCAATGGGTTATCTCTCACCATAACACAACGGCCTACCCCTCACGCAGTTTACCACAGGGGTAGATGTCATCATCAACGAGCGAGACGGTGCGCAATCAGCAAGACAGAGAAGATATGTTTTATGTTTTATGTTCTTATCATTGTTAACCGAACCAAGAGCACGCGAATACAAGTTTATTGACTAGAGTCTGCCGGTGTTTATATTGTTTACGTTCTTCCGAAATTTCCCTACGCGGTATTCCACTGTTTGTTGTGTCCTCTGCTGCCCACAGGTTATGGGCCCAGAAAGTGTGATTCCGGAAGAATAGGAATCTGTTGGAAAAGTGTTTCTCCGAAAGTTTTTGTTTTCGGTTCGGTTGTGTATCGCTGCGTATGATTGTGCAGTAAGATGGTGGATGTGAACAAATTTTCTTTCGCGAAACTAAACAACTCCAATTGGCAGTGTTGGAAGTTTCGGATGGGAATGCTGCTAACGCGAGAAGAACTCTGGTACGTGGTTTCGGAAGTAAAACCAGAAGCACCTACTGCAGCATGGATGAAGGATTATCAAAAAGCCCGTGCTACGATCGGGCTTTGTATCGAAGAAAGTCAATACAGTATGGTGAAAAATGCAATTTCGGCGAAAGATTACTGGGAGCAATTACGTGCGTATCACGAGAAGACCACAGTAACGTCGCGAGTGTCGCTACTGAAAAAGTTGTGTAGTTTGAACCTGTCGGAGGGTGATGATTTGGAAAATCACCTGATCGAAATCGAAGGCCTGTTCGATAGGCTGACAGTGGCCGGCCAAGAGCTGCAAGAGTCGCTGCGTATCGCGATGATTTTGTGGAGTCTACCGGATTCCTACGGTGGGCTGGTGACGGCCTTGGATAGTCGTCCCGATGCGGATCTCACGATGCAGTTGGTGAAATCCAAGTTGCTCGATGAATTCGAGCGAAGAAAAGAACGATGTGGTAACACTGATGCAAAAGCAATGAAAAGTGCGACAAGGCGATGGGCAAAGCCGAGTGGATCTAAAAGGGAATCCGAAAAAGTGTGCTATCATTGCAAGAAGCCAGGGCATTTCCAGCGAAATTGCCGCTTGCTTGCAAAGCAACACAGTGAAGAGAAAAAGAAAACTCGCGAAGTGAATCCAAATGCTAAGCAAGCTAACGACGAACGTGGTGGCGTATGCTTTATGGTTGGCGGTGACTATAGTGGTTCGTGGTTTATCGACAGTGGTGCTAGTTGTCATATGACGAACGATAAAAGTTTTTTCTCCACAATTGCGATGAGAGTTGGTCCGAACGTTGTGCTGGCCGATGGCAAGATTGCAGAAACGGCTGGATGTGGTGACGGAACAGTGCATGGTGTCGATGGCACTGGTAACGTGATTGATGTAAAGCTGGAGGAAGTGCTTTATGTTCCATCGTTAACGAGTGGATTGGTTTCGGTGGATCGATTGACCTCCAAGGGACTCACGGCCGTTTTTCGTGCAAATGGCTGTGATATTCGAGACGCAACCGGTAAGATACTGGTCGTTGGTGAGTGATCCGGTTGTTTGTACCGACTGAAACAAGCGGAGACGACTAATCAAGTACAAGGTAAGGCACACGATTTTAATTGTCAGCATCACTGGCACCGACGTTTAGGGCACAGGGATCCGGAGGTAATTTCGAGAATCAGCAACGAGCGTTTGGGCGTGGGTATGGACGTTGTTGATTGTGGCATTCGTATGACGTGCGAGCCATGTCTGGAGGGAAAGTTATGCCGAAACCCGATCCCCAAGACAGCGGAACGAAAGTCGACGATGGTTTTGGACCTGGTTCACACCAACCTGTGTGGACCAATGAAAACAACGACGCCCGGTGGTAAGAGGTTTTTGATGACCATGATAGACGACTATAGCCGGTTCATGGTCGTTTATTTGTTGGAAAGGAAGTCAGATGCTCTCCTGAGAATCAAGGAATACGTTCGATACGTCGAAAACCTGTTCGATCGAAAACCGAGGAATATTCGTTCGGATGGTGGGGGTGAGTACGTGAACAACGAGTTGCGTAAGTTTTTCGCGGACGAAGGTATCAAAGCCCAGTACACCACGGCGTACACCCCTCAACAGAACGATGTCGCGGAAAGAAAAAATCGTTCCTTGCATGAGATGGCGACGACGATGCTGCTAGACGCCGATTTGGATAAGCATTATTGGGGTGAAGCGGTGCTTACCGCTGCATATCTGCAAAACAGGCTACCGTCGAGGTCGGTAGATACTACTCCGTATTTGGGTATGGACGAAAGCCGGAGCTGGGACATTTGAGAATGTACGGATCTCCAGCTTACGTGCACATTCCCGATGTGAAACGGGGAAAATTTGAAAGCAAAGCGCGAAAGCTGCGGTTCATCGGATATTCAGATCAACACAAGGGATACCGGTTCGTTGATACGAAAACGGACAAAGTCACCATAAGTCGTGATGCCAGATTTTTGGAGTTCGATAACGGATCATCTCATGAGAAGAAACCGTGTACGGATGTCGAACGAGTGGTGAAGATGAATGGTGTTTCGTGCCAACATCGGAGCAGCAGTTCCTGGATGAAGAAGAAGAACCCGAAGAATCTGTAGAAGAAGATGACAATAAAGACAGAGGTGAAAGTGAATCTGAAAACTATTTCGATATGACGAACTGTGAATCCGGAGGAGAACATCCCCTGGCTGTGAAAGACGAAGAGCAAGATGAGGTTGCAAGTGAACCGGAAGGTGTTAGGCGATCCGATCGCCGTAATCGTGGTGCATTGCCAGGTCGATTGTCTGATTTCGTGGTAGGGATTGCCACGCATTCGGTCGATGAGCCTACAACGTATGCGGAGGCAGTAGCCAGCTCGGAACGAAATCTGTGGCGAGCGGCGATGGACAGCGAGATCCAGTCGCACAAGCGAAACGGGACGTGGAAGCTGGTACAGCTTCCTGAAGGCAAGAAGGTCGTAGGTAGCAGATGGGTTTTTAAAGTAAAGCGGAACGAAGCAGATGAGGTCGTCCGGTACAAAGCTCGAATCGTGGCACAGGGATTCACGCAGCGTTACGGCGTGGATTACGAGGAGGTATTTTCCCCTGTGACCAAGCATGCTACGCTCAGAGTTTTACTGACTTTCGCTGGTCAACAGCAGTTAGTATTAAAACATTTCGATGTTCGAACGGCATATCTCTATGGAGATATCGAGGAAGACATTTTTATGCGACAACCACCCGGATATGAATATACATAGCAATGAAAAGCTTGTGTGCAAACCTCGTAGAAGCATTTATGGGCTGAAACAATCAGCCAGATGCTGGAACTTTAAGCTATCCGATGTATTGGCCGGTTTGGGTTTCGAGGCAAGTTCAGCCGATACTTGCCTATGATCGTTTATGTTGATGATTTTCTTATCGGATGCCGCAGCGAGGAGGAGATTGCTAGTAAACCTGGGTGACGTGAAATTTTTCCTAGGTCTGGAAATCGGAAAGAACAACGGAATCTACAGTTTGAGTTTGAAGAACTATATTGACAAATTAATTATCAGACTGGGACTAAAAGAAGCGAAGGTAGCCAAAACACCTATGGATCAAGGCTACCTGAAGGACGAAACGAAGAGCGAGCCATTCGAGGATGGAACTTTGTTCAGAAGTGCAGTGGGTGCGCTTATGTATATTGCAGTGTGTGCACGCCCTGATATCATGGCGAGCGCTGCTATTCTCGGCAGGATGTTTAATTCTCCTACGGTAGCGGATTGGACAGCAGCCAAGCGAGTTGTCAGATACCTAAAGATAACCAATGACTGGAAATTGCAACTTGGAAGAGGCGGTAACGACGATCAAGTGGCTTTCTCTGATTCAGACTGGGCAGAAGACAAAAGTACGCTAAAATCAACTACTGGAATTGTAGTATACTACGCAGGAGGAGCTGTGTCATGGGCCAGTCGCCGGCAGGGTTGTGTGACCCTCTCTACCATGGAGGCGGAGTACGTTGCTCTTGCTGAAACGTGTCAGGAAGTGGTCTGGTTGAGACGCCTATTGAAGGATTTTGGTTTGGAGCAGAAAAGAGCAACCACTGTCAATGAAGACAATCAAGGTTGCCTAAGTTTTGTGAAGTCGGAGAAATCTACGAAGCGCTCGAAGCATATTGAGACGAAACATCACTTCGTCAAGGACCTCTGCGATAGAAAAGAAGTAGTGTTACAGTTTTGTCCTACAAATCAAATGAATGCAGACATTCTAACGAAGCCACTGGGGCTAGTTAAACATTACCAGTTTGCAGAAAAGTTGGGGATGACTGGTGGAAAGTGAGAGGCAAACCATTGAGGAGAAGTGAAGGGATTTAGCAATGGGTTATCCCTCATCATAACACAACGGCCTACCCCTCACGCAGTTTACCACAGGGGTAGATGTCATCATCAACGAGCGAGACGGTGCGCAATCAGCAAGACAGAGAAGAGATGTTTTATGTTTTATGTTCTTATCATTGTTAACCGAACCAAGAGCACGCGAATACAAGTTTATTGACTAGAGTCTGTTGGTGTTTATATTGTTTACGTTCTTCCGAAATTTCCCTACGCGGTATTCCACTGTTTGTTGTGTCCTCTGCTGCCCACAAACAGAACTAAAATATCGCTACTTTAAAGGATTTACCAGCCACATCTCCACCGTACCACCAATACTACAAGATTCCGGTCGGACGATCACCATCACGCTGTTCAAGTGCTGACGATCCGAAAAAATCAATAGAAAAAAAGTTATGGAATTAAAATATAAATATATAAATAATAGAATAAAAACATTCCGTCGGGGCGCAACGGGTTTTAATGGTAATGCGTAGACTTCACTTAGATTGTTAAATTAACTTAAATTAGCTCCTGAGTAGTGTTTACTCTAATTTTGACAAGTGACCTAGTTAATAAAAAATGAGTAACCCTGTAGTTACTCTAATTTGAGTAGTTCCACTTTTAACAAAACTGAGTTATTTTCTACTCAGTTTTGAGAAATTACAAACAAGCCTGACTGAGTCATGTTCACTCTAATTTTGACAGGTGGCCTAGTTAATCAAAAATGACTCGTTTTCTACTCATTTTTGAGTAACTTCAAACGAGCGTGAAGGCTCACTTTCTGATGTGTAATATCGGTAATATTTATCTGATTTGAGGTTTGACTGTGTCACATGATGTATAAACGATCAAATTTGCCCGTTTACAGAACAGACCGCACGAATAAATAAGATATTATCCAACACGAAGTTATGGCCCAAACACAATTATAACGGAAGCTGATCGGGAACGGAAAACCCGATCTAAGTAAGCCTGCTTGTCTGAAATAAAACAGGCTAGATCCAAGCCGATTCTTATTAGACATATCGATGTAATTTGCAACAACTGCCGTTTGCCGTTCCGTTTTCGTTATCATTGTGTTTGGGAGGTTACCCAACAGGAAGTAAGGCAGATTACGGAGACCATGAGCGCTCGTAAAATGCTAGAACATGTTTTTTAATATTGTCCAGAAATTAACATGTTGAGAGTTGGTCCTATGATGAATGATATGGACAACTAGGTGAAGAAAAATGGCTCTTTTTCGCTCACAAAATGTATTCAAATATATTACACTTGCACGAACGCGATTATCATTGTTTACAAATGGAGCCACCTGGCTTTCATAAAGATTATCTACATCGCGCTCAGTTTTAATAGTATGCAAGAAATCTACGAGCACTCTAGAGGTGGTTTTTGGCAGTTAATTCAAACATACTAAACAAGAAGATACTGGAAGTATCCATGTATCTGTTCTTTATTGTTTCTGCTAAGAATATTTCTAGGGTTTTTTTTTATTAGGGTGAATCTACAATTGAGAGATTCTCTCCGGGCTCACTCTCTTTCATTCATTACAGCGCCATTATTAAACTTTCGAGGGATTCAGATCGAAACACAACAAAGCTGGCTAGCATACTCTACAAATAGTAGAATGAAAAACGTAAAGGTGATTGGTTTATGAATGAAAGAGAGCGAGCCCAGAGAGAATCTCTCAATTGTAGATTCGCCCTAATGAAAAAAACCCTAGATTTCTCGGCTTCTCTGGACCTAAGACTACCTCAACGATTATGGAACACTTGCTGAAACGTGCAGCGCTCAATGCTACACGCTAAGATAAGATTACCGAAAATACGGTTTTCATTTTACCGAAAATTAGGTTTTGGTAGCAAAACCTAAAGTATCGGTATAATTTACCGAAACAAAACGTTTGATTTTACTTAATGTTTCAGTAAAGTGGATTTACAGATTTTATCGTTATATTTTACCTAAATTTGGTTAAAAATTCTCTCATTGAGCTGCTAGCAGTTTCGGTAAAAAATACCGTACAAAAATAAGTAATTATTAATGTTTTTCCCAGTTTTCCAGCAATACCGAAATTTAGGTAATCCATGTTTACCGATAATTTCAGTATGTGCACTTTTGTGCGATTTTCGGTATTTTTTACCGAATTTTCCGTTTTCTTGTCTTAGCGTGTATACAATTATTTAACAATCAAAGAAGACAGGAAAAGTCAATGTAACAAAACGTCGCATTCCGTGAGGGTTTGGACTCTCTTTTAATAAACTGCGTTCTGCTTAGAGGTATTTTAAGTAAAATGGACAAATAACAAATTGTTTTAAAGAAACCATATAACTTTTGGTAGGTCCAAAAGTACCAGGAATATGTTATTTAAATGAACTACTCTGGACCGATCTGGTTATTTTTTTTTCTTTTTGAGTTGATACATATTTAACTGACATCTGTCAGAAATTTGAGCATGATAAATGTATTAGAGTTTGTTTGGCAGCTGTTTACATCAGACAACATTTTGTGACAGTTTCATTAATTTGGTTAAGCAAAGAGTACTTCCAATCAAAATTTCTCGTGCAGAGCAACCGAATTTTATAAAGAGTTCAACAGTGGTCGTAAAGTGATCATAGGCTTGCCTCGTTCCGGACACCCTTGAACATCGAATACCGACAAAAAACGTGACCATTATAAAAACAAAAATCTTGAAAATCGTCATGTGAGCCTTAGAGAGATGGTCAGTGATCTCAACATCTTAATTGGAACCGTTTAGCACACCACGGTTTGCTGCACCATCGAAAAAAGGTTGCTGAAGACCTGATTTCCGAGGCCCAAAAGGATCCAACCTTCATGAAACGTATCATAATGGCCACGTGCGAATTTTTACTTTTCTCCGAACTCAAAATGGCACTTGTGGGATAGCAATTCGCGTCCATTGAGGCTATAAAAGAGAATGCGGTAAAGGAGCTGAAGGTCAACCCTCCGGTGGTGTATGAAAAGTACATGGATAACTAGGTCAAGCATTGAAAAAATTTTGTGTTATTTTCAAATTCCCAGTACTTTGTGATCATGATGTAAATAGAAGTACCAATCGAATCACAGCAAATCTGATACAGTACACCAATTATTCTTCGTGGATACCGATTTCACACACATTTCAATGATAATTTGATTGAAAACAAGAAAACACTTTTTTCTTCCTATCATTCCAGCAGAAAATTTAGCTCTCATCACTCCTTTGTTAGTTCTGATAACCAAAGTAACAATTTTGGTTTTATAAGGGTTCTGAAGAGCATGAATTAGACCTCAAGAATGCTATAAAACTATGATAAAACCAGTAATGTTCCTTGGGAATCGCTTGCTTAATTTTTATCGAAATCCTTTACTACTCATCCAGCTAAACCCAAAAAAACAACAACAGAACAATAACAGAACAACAGAAGGACACCACTGGGTATGACAAACATTCCTAACATTGAACAAGAAGCAACGCTTTGATAGGTTCATATGACTGGCAGGAATAGGTGGGAAGCAAATAATAGATGGCTGTCAACTGTGTCTTCTTAGGAAGATGCTGATACCCTCCATAGATATTTGCAGTTTGACTTTGGATGGGACAATGCTAGAAGCTTCATTTGAACATACAGCATATATTTTTGAGCATGAATAAATAATCAAGGATGTCTGCCCTTCTAGAGTGCCACGAAAAAGGAACAGAGCTGTAATAGTTTTAACGATTTTTATTAAACGTGAGATTAGAATGACGGTTGAGTTAGGAATGAATAAAATCAATGAAACTTCACGATTCGTTGAACGTCCATCTGATGTACGTGGAGACCACGATTGACAGCAACGGACAATGAACTGTAGGCAACTTGGCGATGGGTGCGAACTTATACTAAAAATCGATCCCTTTTGACCTCCAGTCATGCCTTATGTCGGCACTGTCGTCCCGTCTTGTCTTCCTTCCGGAACTGCCATTTTGTTCTAAGGGGCTTCACGTCGTTAGCTTCCATACGTCGTTGACCTTTATGGAGTTGAGATGGTTCTGCACCACATTGCACCACAGGTCACGATCCTCACGAGTGCTGATTTTGTTTTAGGGTCGGGAAAGTCTGAGAAAAAGGAAGGATAACAGCACTGACGCGGAATCCGGTAAGGTAGTCCATAAGGAGTCGTCTGGGTCCGCTGTATCTTCGTGCTCTTCTCCAGTTTGGACTTGATCATCATGGACATACGGTTCGACCACGGGTTGCTCGACAAGGTTCTCTTTGATGAGCTCTTCTCCCTCTTGCTTTAATGGAGATTAACGGAACCACAAGTCCCTCTTCATTTCGATTAACTTGATCTACGGAAAGCATTGTTCATTGAACTTGACGTTATGAGTAATCACGATTTGCTTGGCATCCTTGTCTCACAGTCGGTAACCATAAGATGCGTATCTGATCATGAACAACTGATAGTTCCTCGTGTCGAGTTTCTTTCTATGTTGATTTGGCACCCACACAAACGCTTGACAACCAAAGACACATACCTTCTGCAAACTTGACTTCCTTCCATTACCTAAATTCACCAGGTATAACGTTCCTTGATATCGCAGAGGTTGTGCATCGATTGACGATGAACGCGGCCGCCAGTACGGCTTCACACCACATCGACTTGGGTTCATTTCATCCTAGTAGCATATTTCATTAAACGTACGTACCTTTTCTATCAGGGTTCTGTTGAGCCGTTCCGCAACCCCGTTTTACTTGGGCAAGTAGACTACTGTTGGCTCCACCTGAAATCCCAACACTTTGCAGTTCCTCTTCTGATTGTTTGAGCAATATTTAGGCCTTGGTCCACGATGAGTCTCAAAATCATCGCAACATTTTTTTTGAAATTTTTCGGATACATCTGATTTCTTCCGGAGCGGGTACACTACAGCGAAATATGACTGGTCATCAATGAACGAGATGAAGTAGCGATGATCTTCCCAAAAAGACTGCTCAATCGGTCCATTTACGTTGGAGTGGATGCAATCCAATGGTCGGGTTGCCTTATCTCTTGCACCATTGAACGACTCTCGGCAGTGTTTTCCTAGTACACACGTCGCAAAACTTGAACTTCTCCAGTTTGAACTTCACACCCACCAAAGTCACCAAGTTCACCAGAGTGGCCATGCCACTTTCATTGATGTGACCAAGACGACAATGCCAGAGGCTACCAGTAACTTACCACACTCCACTTTAGTAAAACTCGCATTGGGCCATTGGATGGCCAAATGATGGGTGAAGGTTTCGTCGCAGTTATTCGGTCACAATCTTTACATAATTCATCTTCAGCGTAGAAATCTTGTCGTTGAAGAGCATTTCCACTCCGGCTTTGGTAAACTTCTTCATGAACATGATATTATCTCTCAGAGTCGGAACATACAAATCTTAAGCAGTCATCAGAACGCCGCGGTTGCTCAATCCACTGATGAAACCTGCTTTATTGGCTACTAGGGATTCTCCGTTGCTACGTCAATGTACACCGGTTGCTTCCGGGCTTCCACGGTTGAAAAATGTTGCTTAGAATTTACCTTATGATCAGAGGCCCCGAGTTCAGTAGAAATTCAAGCTTCGTACTGGACCGCTTCTTGCTTCCAGCACTATTCTCCATGAACTGGCATAAACTTGATCCATTGGCAACGTTGGCGTCTATATTTTTTTTTCGGAAATCATTGGATCCGGGAAGGGTCAGACGAAGATCTAAACAAGCTCGCTTTCTTTTACTATTGAACCGGCCACTCGGAGGTGTTGGATGAGATATTCTAACTGCAGAAGGTGGGCGCGTATCGATGTCCCTTAATACAACTAGAGACGAGCGATTTATTTCCTTTTTAAGGTTTGCTTTTCAGCTGACTTCTTGGCGAAGGTATCTTCGAGAACCTTTCCACATTTCTTTCGTTGTAGGCTTTTCCCAGATACACTCAGACATTTTCCGATATTAGAATCACCAGCAGAAACTTGGCCTTAGCGTCCATTTCCTTGAACTTGGTCGCTTCTGCTGGAACATTCTTCACCACTGCGTTCCACTCTTTGGAGGCTTTGTGGTAATGTTGTGCGAGGAAGTTCCCTGTGTAGTGGTCGGTTTTGAAGAACTGAGGGATTCCATGAACGGCCACTTCTTTCTGCTTGTTGCGTTCTTCTTGACAGCAACGAAAAAGGAACAGAGCTTGAATAGTTTTAACGGTTTTCATTAAACGTGTGATAAGAATTACGTTTGAGTTAGGAAAGATCAAAATCAATGATATTTCAGTTGCTTTGGTTGTTGCTGCAATTATTTGGCCAAGGCTAGCAGGTAACCGACCTGTTCCGACTCGTTTGATTAGCTGACAAAGTGGTGTTAGTTTAACAAGGTTATAATGACGTAGGTACGGAAACATGTTTAGAGATTCTAATAGGTAGAGCTAGTGTAGGAAAAGATAATATTTCATCAGTTTATATAGAGATAACAAAAAAGGCTGCTATGTTGGATCGGCGATGGTGACAGAGCCAAGCAATATTAAGTACAGTCTTGGTTGCGCAAATGACCGCGTTTTCCACTATTCTATTTTAAAATTTCACGGGCACATGGAGATATAATAAGGATCAAAAGAAAACCAAGCGAGAAAAAGATTGAGCAACGCTTTACAAAAAAAAAAACATTTAAATTGAGATGATTTGAGACCAACACATGCGAGCGTCCCATAGATAATATGAACAAGTTTTTTAGAAACGAAAAAGTTCATTTGATCTAACTAACTAATTGTCGAGTTGACGTATGTTTCGGTTTCGGAAGACATACTTTTACTTCGATTTCTGTTGGAGACGAATAACGTCTTATGTAAAAGTATTTCTAAGTAGTCGTTACCACTTGGAGCCATGTCATTAGATAAGCTTGTTCAACCGGCCAAACAGTGAACCAATACCTGCCGAACATGAACATACATGTCAGGAATTGATAAATAAATAGAAGAAAGAACTCAAAAACATGCATACACGCATGTTTCCGTCCGCCAATATTTCGGTTAACTGCCGGAAGGGGATTCCATGGGAAATTTATCAAAAGCAATTATGTCTTAGATTTTTTCATCACCATCCGAAAAAGGCCCATTTTTTTTAAATGCAAACGTTAGTCCTCTACGATCATGAAATATCCTAATATGCAGAATCAAGAGAATGAAGTTCAAATAGATTGGTTTATTTTTTTAATACTGTTTGCTTACGTTTAGCAACAAATACAAACATACACGCTAATATCAGTTTACAATAATATGGGTGAAGAATACCCATAATCGCCAAAAATGCACATACCCATTTATGGGTACGTTACCACTTACCCATATTTAAGTATTTTTTCCCATACAAATTTACTCAAAAATGGGTAAAATCAAATTTATCCATGAATGAGTATGTGCACTTTTTTGCGATTATGGGTAAACTGAGCTTAGCGTTTAAGTAACCAATCTACTCGTGGTCAATCTATTGATTTTGAGTATTACGAATTGCGAATTGATGAGTTTAACTTAGGAGCATGTTTTTTGTTTAAGTTCAGTTATATTAGCATACATATAACAAATTACTTAAGAGTATTTTAATAATAAAAATATGTTTTCTTCAGGAAATATCTCCAAGTAATAAAATAATATACGATTCACAGCATTAACTGAGTGCGACTGAATGACATCCTTAATGCATCAAGGATTTGTGATAGAGGTTATGAGAATATTGAGAAGCTTTATTGTTGCCGCACAAAGCGTCCGGAGGATGAAAAGTCATCACCAAGGACGATGCATCGAATAATAAAAAGTGGAAATTGAGATCCCATGTTCTGGTGCGGAGATGCATTCCCATCTTGTGGTATTAGTTGTGCGGGATTGAAACGTGCTGTTTTCACTTTTGCCCCTTGTTATGAATCTGGGAACCGTGACAGGAAAAACGTCTATGCGATGGGATTAGAACGAAGCTTCTTGCAATAGTTCATTTATTGTGGTTTCTCATTGTTGCTTTCCTATTATCGGTAGTTGGCGGTTTTCTCTGTAAAGCTGCTGTTTAATGCATCTGCATTTTGCATTATTCCTACAGCCGGAAACTGGAATTGTCCAAGTAACCACGAAGCTTTACTAGCATGCATATATATGGCATATGCATTACGTCTAGTGCATCGTTGAAGTTGGATTAAAGCTGAAAAGGGCCCCACTAAGATCAAACTTATGCCATAAGACATTGCTAAAGTAGCATTATTGCGTTGCTAATGCTTCAATATATTCTTAAATAGTTCGACAAAAAGTTTTCATAAGGGCCAATGTCGCAAACGTAAACAATGACTTTTTCCGCAAATTTCTCGAGAATGCTAACTTAAGCTTAGTGAATTATGACGATGATTGTACAGAACAGGAGTTCCCCTTTATAATAGAAGTGGTAGTTTACTTGAGCGAGTTAGCATTTTTAAGAAATTCGCAAAAGTAGCCATCGTTTACGTTTGCGACATTGGCCCTTATGAAAACTCCATGTCGAGTTGATGGCGCTGCATCACTATTCCTTGTCCGAGAATTGGCCCCTACGAAAACTCCACGTAGAATTATTGTTTGGCACAATCATTCGTTATTTCCTTGAGTATAAATGGCACACCGTAAACCATCAGAAATTCAGCCGTCTGCCTTCCTTTCGGCAAGGTGACAGGCGGTGAGCGGACTAAAATCATAGAATTTCATTTCCCTAACTCATCATTTGGTTTTTGAATTGTAGAACCGTCAGTTTAACGACCTACTGGTGTGTACAGCTGATGGTATCATTTGAACCAAACAGCTTCGAGCGATCGTGTTGCTCTAGTAACGTGTTAAGTGTTTATTTTTTTTCCATGCGATACGATAGCGGCGTCAAGCTTACAAGATTATAAACAAAACCATGTGCGTTTCGTATATTAACGGTGCGCGTGCGTAGAGCGCACTAGAGCGTATCAATTCGACATGGAGTTTTCATAAGGGTCAATGTCGCAAACGCAAACAATGGCTTCTTCCGCAAATTTCTTGAAAATGCAAATTCGCTCAAGTAACGTTGAGATCATAGATTAGGCCAATGTAGATCCCTATCCTAAAATAAGTGCATGATTAAAAAAGAGTATTGAACATAAGAAGAATTAGGATAAGGAAGTCTGTACAGCTTAGCTGAAGATGTTGACAAATAAATAAATAAATAAATTCATCTGTTTCATCACACGTGGCCGGGAGCATCTTTCCTATAAGTTGCATCTTTATTTTTGCCTTTTTTTCACGAATGAAAACATTATCCAACATGATTGGCAAACTACAGTGTCGAGTCGTTTGAGCTGTGGTCATGTGGTTGCTGAATTCGACATGGAGTTTTCATAAGGGCCAATGTCGCAAACGTAAACAATGGCTTCTTCCGCAAATTTCTTGAAAATGCAAATTCGCTCAAGTAAACCACCACTTCTATTGTAAAGGAGAACTCATTTTCTGTACAATCATCGCAGTGATTCACTATGATTACGTTAGCATTCTAAAGCTATGATATCTCCAGCAATTAAAGCTATGATATCTCCAAATAACTGGTCAAAATTTCATTATGATTGGATAATTCTTCATGGAGATATGACCAAAACAATACCTGAGAGAACGAGAGCAACGAATTGTGAGATGAAAATATACTCGTTGCAGTTCAAAACCAAACAGTACCACTCACACCCATCGATGCCGCTTGCATTCTATTGTGTCAAATCTGGGGCATTGTATAGCACATACAGCGGACTAGCCACACAAAGCGACTCTATAGAATTCAGGATCGATTAGCTCGAGTGGTTTTGAATTGCAACGAGTATATTCGAAAATTACACAAAGTTTCCATTTACTATAACTACACAATTTTGACGATTAAGTATTAAGTATTCATTAAGCATCTTGATTCCGTATCGATATTCAAAATTCATTCTGTGGACTAAATATACGAAATTTCTAATGTTTGTGTAAATTATTCTTTTATATAATAGGTTGTTAAACACTATTAATGTCAATATTTTAATCACTTCGATAAACAATATGTTCAGGATTGACAAATAGTTCATTTTATAAACTAAATGTTTGAATATTCCTGGATCTTCTTGGAATTTCTGATGAAAATATGTATCCAGTACCATATTGGCCACATTTGAGTTCGTAATTCTGGTGAAATGTAAGAAGGGTTCAGTCTCACCATCGGTGGATTAATGCGGGTTTTTTAATTATCAATGTAGCTTCGGCTAAACGAAATCTGTGGAGCATGTTTTGTAAATAAGAAAGAGTGTTGAAATTAGATACCGAAATTATCTCTTATCGAAATCTCAACATTTTGAGATTCCACAATGGATCTTAATTTATCTATAGAGAGGAAAATACATTATGCACACATCTATAGAAGAAGAATTCCGTATTTGGCTAAGAAATGGGCAACATGTAAGTCGTATTTGATAGGCGAAAAAACAACTCATTTACTTCCAGTTAGTTTTAAAATTTAATTTTTTGGTTCTATCTCATGGTGGCAAGTTTTCAGTCAATTATTCGTAACTTTATCCACGAGATGTAAGAACGTCAATGCTATGCCATGTTTATCACAGGCTGCAACAAAACTCGTTAAGTAAAAATATGCCGCATGCCCGTACACTTTTAAAAAATTCACTTTAAAATATAAGTAGATAGATTCGCAGAGCAAATATATTACCTACCATACGACGTTTTCTTTTTCTGAGAAACGTCAACTTATCCTCTCTTATTTTCTTATTCATATTTAGATTTGCCTCAGTAATTTTAGACCGTAAATATATCAATATAATAATATAATAATTGTGCAGATATAGAAAAATTAGCAAACAGTCTATAGAAGTTTTCGCCTATAGACTGTTTCAGAAATTATAAGCACAGCTTACGTAACAGGTCATATTGAAAGAGAATGAACATTTTCACAATATCTTGGCTGCGTCTTTTCATTTTGACATTCTTCCACAGGAATCAAAGAGAATCAAAATAATAGATTTAAAGGTTAGGTAAATCGATCAAAATTTTGATTAATTTTGAATTAATTCCCTGCTAGGTAAGAGATGAACCCGCTGATGAGTCATTTTTACTGGCTGGTTCAATAAAAGAAAAATATTTATCTGCTGAAATGAATAACCAACACTTTTAACTCACTGTTAGCCTCTTGTCTTTCACAAGCTTTGAAGGAATGGTGGTCGGCATAACAATCTTGGCATCTAAATGTCCTTGATTCAAATCCGGTTGGTTTTTTTGTTGCTCTATGTTAGGTTGATAACGCAAACTTTCCAACGAGCCCCAGCAGGGCCTAATTGAAAATTTGCGGGCAAACCTGAAGCGGTGGATCTATTCGACCAATTTCGTGGCGAGATCCGAAAAGAAACCGAAGAGTTGAAAAATATGCCAACATCTTCCTCTTCGATAGCTACGGGCATGTTCCGGCCAACTACGGTAAGGCCACACCCGGTAGGGAGTGGAGTCATTTTTGCTTAAGGGGGGATATACAGTTAGAATGATCAAAAAATTCAATTTTTTTTTTGCATGAAAAGTTAGTACCTTTTTTTTCGAAATTCGACTTCCAAGTGTTTAATTTCATCGTTTTTCGAAGACGCCTTTTTCGCGCGCAGTAGGTATAAAGAGACGCTTGACCGAGAAGACCTATTTTCAGCGCGTTTTTCTCAAAACAGCATTTTCGGAGTTTATGCCGGTGATAACTGGAGAACTAATTATTCGATTAAGCCGAAACTTAAAGTATTTCTTTATTATAGTATTACCTTCTATATGTATTAAAACTTATTGTAATATTTTATTATTAAATATGAAAAAAAATTGATAAAATGGCGGCAAAAATGTGGATTTTAAAAAAAAGTCACGCCAAAATTGCAAAAAAATGTTTTATTCTTTTTTTTTTCAATTCATCTACTAACTGTAGATGTTGTTAATGTATTTTTTGGGTTAGCAGGTTTCTGGTCAAAACTTCGACCAGGAGAGCCGGCACAAGCAAAATACAACGACTTTTTCAACGCACTCTAACGGCCACCATTTTGTTGAAAAAAAATTGAAAAAAATATGTTTGTATACTACATGGATACACTTATAATTGTAAAAAAGTTTCGATTGATTTGAGTAAAAACTTCCCCTTGAAATTTGTTTTTACAAAATGAGTTTTTTTTCTCGTTTTAACTGTAATTATGAACTTATACAGGAATGAATGAAATTTTGGGTGTTTTTTACCGTTTTTTCATCCATCTGAAAATTGTCTCATTTTTAATGAAAGCCTTAAGATTGTTTTTTCATAAAAGGGTGTTTCGATCAAAATTTGGTCGACCCAAACCTGACGCATTTCCTTTCATCGTATATTAAAAAAATGTTGCACACTCCTCATTTTGAAGATGTGTGCGTGTAGCATCATGCCGCTATTTTGATTTTGAGATTAGCACTTCAGTTATCAAAACATCGTCGAAGGAAAAGAAGCAATGCATCAAAATTTTGCACGTGCATGGCGAAAATCCAAACTGCTCTCACGCCAAGTTGGCAAAATTGTTGAATGTGGCAAAATCAACTGATACCAACATATTAAAAGTTTCCGGTGAACGTTTGTCGACAGCCACGAAGGCTGGATCGGGGGGAAATCGAAAGCCGGAGGCCACAGCGACGACAAAAAGAGTTGCCGGCTGTTTCGAATAGAACCCCAACCTCTCCGTCCGAGATGCCGCAAAAAAAGCTGGGAGTGGTGCCTTCAGCCGTGGAGAGCGCTAAAAAACGAGCGGGACTGTCGACTTACAAGAAAGTGGTGACTCCAAATCGCGACAATAAACCAAACACGTCGGCCAAAGCACAATCGCGAAAGTTGTATACGACTATGCTGACGAAGTTTGATTGCGTGGTACAGGACGATGAAACATAAGTAAAGGCAGACTTTAAACAGCTTCCTTGACAGGAATTTTATACGGCAACCGGACGGGGAAAGGTGGCAGATATTTTTAGGCACATAAAACTGTCAATGTTCACGAAGAAATATTTGGTATGGCAGGCCATCTGCACCTGTGGCTTGAAGAGCAACGTTTACGGAAACCGGCACCCAGGAAATTTATCGGAGCGAGTGCCAACAAAAACGTCTACTGCCTTTCCTGAAGCGACAAAATTGTTCCGTTCCATTTTGGCCGGATTTGGGATCTTGCCATTACGGAAAAAAGGCCATGGAGTGGTATGCTGCCACCAACGTTCAAGTGGTGTCCAAAGACAACAACCCTTCCAACGCGCCAGAGCTCCCCCCAATCGAACAATATTGGGCCATCGTCAAGCGGAACCTTAAGAAGACCTCAAAAAGCTGTTGTGATCGAGATACAGTTCAAGGAAAATTGGCTTTCTGCGGCGAATAAATTGGATGGAGACTGTTCAAAATCTTATGGCAGGTGTTAAACGAAAGACCTGGCAATTCGTATTCGGTGAAAAGGAAGCTTAGACGATTATTTCTCCTGTATTCTGTATTAACTTGAAAAAGGAAATGAATTTGATTTATTAATAAAAATATTAATCGACTCACACACATTACTGTTTGACCAAATTTTGATTGGAACACCCTTTATATTTTCTTCATTTTTATTTTGCTCTTGTACTTTCTATGCTTTGTCCATAAATCGATCATCTATATACTCTACAACCAACAAATCATGTTCATCTTCTTCAAAATAAGGCTCACCAATGATATTTGTTTCTTTTTTTTTTAGAATTTCAAACTTTTTGATTTGGAAATCAGATTATTTCTTGCACTTAACTTAGTGTTCTATGTGGCTTTACACAATTTCATTTGAGAAATTTAGATACCGACACAAATTTTGCATTAGTATGATTGTTTTGAAGGGATTGTGACCTAGGGTTGGAGAAATTTCCTTTCATGAAAAATTCCTAGACCGTAAATCCAACCCAACATATGAATCTATAAGAATCGAATAGATATGCTTCCTTTTAATGTAATATTGATGTTTTTTATCCATACGTCATTTTTTGACTTTATTCAAATTTTAGCATTTATCATGTACATAAGCCGTCACCTGGCTGTTGATAAGCATTATTTTGTAAGCTGCTTCGAATTGAACAACTGTGTAGTAAGAATGAAAAAGCAAATATCAAAAGACTATTACACCGACTGAACATTTAGCAATCAAATTATAAAGAACAACTAAATATAACAACTTCACATTTTCAGTTTTCGGAAAATTACTCAGGCTGGAGTAGGAATCAAATCCTCACTTTGTGGCCAGAACGGATGACGGCACTGACTTCTTGACCACAAAACCCACCTTGTCTTCGCCTGTAGCTCTAATTGCCCTTAGATATGTTTTAACGAACAAATCATTCATATTTTGAGTCACATCCACTCCTCGTTCATTATTTGTACTGGACTTGTACTGTACTTAGACCAGATACGCATTATGCATGAAACAAATGAAATCGTGAATTCTGTTGCAAATGTTTTTCACCCGTTCCAAATTCGGAACTATAGTTCTAATCTATAGATTAGTTTTAGTCACCATGACGTACGTGACGACAATAAACTTTCGCATGAAATATTCCAATAACAGAAAACGTGGATGTCCGCAAAAGCAAAACAAGTTAAATGCAGCGACATCTACCTGCAGCTACGGTAAGTGGTGGTGTCGGCTTAATGAAGCTTATTGTCCGATAGTTTGATTTGTGTCCCTGGATAGTTAAACTAATAGATTTTCTTGTTTTCGTGTCAGAGGACACGAGCCACGAGGCTTGTGAAATGCGAGATAATTTCATAGCAAACTTTTGTATACATTGTTAGCTTTAATATGTGATAAATACGGTGATAAAGTGATATTGCAAGTATTGTTCATTTAAAACATATGGGCTTACATCCTTCCAACTTAGTAATCAATGTTAATGTCACGTCGTGCATGACGCATTTTTAATTGAACTTATTTTCGTATTTAAGCTTGGAGCATACATAACTGGCTCGGTGGAGTTATTTCCACTCTGTTAAATTGCCAATTGCCTTGTATTTTGAATTTTCACTTGTTTTCCCTTGGTCATTTGTTTTTCGGTTAAGTATTCATACTGTGTCTCTTGTGTAATTTTGCTAAACAGTTCTGATTATTTGTGGGTACCCGCCCATAATCTTGTTCTTGATTGCGATAGTTACTTATTCTAACTATTTTAAAAGATTTCATGTTGTTAACATTGAACACTGATCAACATTTGAAGTGTGAGTGCTCGCTAAAAATATATGTTCCTTGGATAATTTTCTCTCTGTTTGTATTTTTGTATCTGTGCTTTGTATCGGATTGCTGCTTTATTTAAATTTCAGTATTTACGAAATAGTATGTTTACCAGTAAATAGCATCTATAACAATAAATGGAACAGTTAAAATATTACCTCGATTGATTTTTAACATTTTACAGGAATAGATTAAGAGAGGTGAAGTATGGAAAATAGGGAAAATAAACTCTACAAGGTTTGCATTTCTACGAACGAAAAATTAGAACTGATAGAATATCAGTTAGCTTTCAACGTTTACCAAGCCCTCCGCCGGCGGGTGGCTTGGACGGATTAGTGGTCGAAGTTGAATTTGATAAGGTTGATGTTGGAGTGGTTGCAGATGTCAACAATGATAGCGTGGCCGGAGGTGGTTTTGTGGATTGTTGGATGATGCTTGTGGTGTCGCTGTTGAGGCTGTTACTGGCTATGACACTGTTGCTGATACTGCTACTATTAGAGTTGACCATTGCGGCCAGTGGTGAAGCGTGGGTCATGTTTAAGGCAGTTGCAGCAACAGTAGTGGCATGAGTAGTGCTGATTGTGATGCATTGTGATTGTAGTGGTGTTGCTGTTGGTGCACTTAAATTTGCAGACGGTGTCGTCGTGGTGCCACAAAATCTATCTTTGGTCATCATTGTGTATAACTGACGCTGTGGAAAACGCATATATAGAGACAGTGGCAGTAATGGGTGTAATGATGGTGATGACATAGAATTCAACCCTGCTCGTGGGTGGTAAGTGAAATGGCATGAATAAATAACACACAGAAGTAGAATGGCTAACTTGATCAGAACTGCACGCAATGAGAGAAATGACTGTTTAACCTTGTACCTAGGAAGTGTATCGAGTTTTCTGATAGTGAAGAGTGTTCAATGATGTTCTGTCAGAAAAAAGGCTACTCTGTTGAAAAATAAAAACGAATTGATACTAAAAGCTGAGATGGAGTTTTTAAAAATATTCTCAACAAGTGGTCTTCTTACTGATACGTTTTTCTTTCTATGTATCTCTCCTTAATTTATATATTTTTATTTTTTTAAATCGAGTTTTTACAAGATTAGTAATTTCGGACACACAAAAGTTAAAACTTCAAAACTTTGCTTGCTTATCTAGATTAATGTAGCATTTTTCGAACTTAAGATTTTTATTTCAATAATCTGAATAATCTTGTGTTTTGCACTCTAGGCTTCCAACATACGATATCCTAGTTTTGGTCCATATGACTAGTAAAAAACCTGAATTTACATCGGGAGGGGGTTGTGAATCTAAGAACGCGTTTATCTCCTTAAATTAGAGAAAAATCGCTTTGATAAGGGTGCAACAATGGCCGAAAATCTTAATTTTACAGCACGTGGAGTTTGTAGACCCTTAAATGCGTTTGTCTCTATGAATAAGCGTCTAATCACTTAAATAGGGGTGTTTTAATGGCCCAAACCCTCAATATAATTGTCTACATAGGGCTTGATTAAACTCTAAATACGTTTATCTCCTTAAATTCACGTCTTATCGCTTAAATAGGGGTGTGAAAAAGCAAAACAGCAACTTTATATCGGGTGGTGTTTGATAATTTCAAAATGTGTTCTTAAATGAGCGTTTAATCGCTTAAAATTAGGTTTAAATCGGTTCTAAAACGCTATGTTTTTACAAGCTTTTGTATTCTACTGCAGTAAATCACTACCATGTGTAAGTGACCCCAACAGCATTCTTAGTATTTGCTCAAATCGGTCCTTAAACTTGGTATTTTAACATATTTTTATAGCTGAACTGAACTGAAATAAACTACTCAAACTTGAGAGTGGCCCCAACAGCATCCTTCCATTTGGATTAGCCCGGATCTCAAACTAGATATTTGTGAGTGGCCCCAACTGCATCCTTGCTGATGGTTTAAATCGGTGCCAAAATTTGAATAATTTTACTGTGCATCTCAGTACAGAGAATAAACCGAGAGTAAACTATCGTATTCGCTGCCGATGTTAGTTGAATTCAGCACACCGTTTACCAAAACGGACCCTGCTGCAAACCCAACCATTTTATCCAACATCTCAGCAATTGGACGCAATGCAGTGGACTTCGCGGCTTCCTTCAAAGCGATTATCACGTAAACACATTTCTACCGATTCTTTGTTTTATTACAGCTGATCTGACAATAACGGAGTAGCAGCTATCGGGCGGTCAATCATGCTCATGCATGTTTTTGCACTCTAAACTTCAACAAATAAGTTCAAAAGGTATCACAATAACTCATGAAAAACTCTAATGTCGATTTGAATGTAAATGCCATAATCGTATTTATCTTTAAGTTCCTAGTATGTCACAGATTGAAATGATATAGACTTTATTCCAGTTTGCAGTGGAAGAAGACCGATTATTATCGTAAAACAATATGTGGGATGAAATTCGGACAACCCTTGTAGAATTATAAAAAAAAGAGCAATCCTGCGCAGGACATACATACTTGTGACCTACATGTTTTCAACTTCAACACAACAAAAACATCAACCAATTGTTTGGACTGCTGTGCATAAAAATTGCTCTAAAATTTTGAAAATCGGTATGTACAATTATCCATTTTTTTCAGCCGAAGGAAGTGTTTAAAAAAAGTAATGGTTCAAAAACGCGACTGATCAGTTTTAATTTCTGCGAAGGATTATCCTAATTTTGGTTTCAAATAATCGATTTTTTTGTCTGGTTATTTAAAATTTAAAATAATTTAGAAAACCTGAACCAGAAACCGTTCTTTTGTTTTCTCTTGGCCATTTTTCTGCCAGCTTAATAAAATATTGCAACGATTGCTTTTAAAATATAGCACCGATTAGTGCGCTTAAACCAAGCTATTTAGCAATGTATTTGAAGAAAATGCTTTAACAACACCCAAGCATCTATTCTTCATGTTAGGAACGGTTCAAAACAACGACTGTTCCCCATGTCAGAGGCGGCTGAATCACCGTCCATGTGCCAGTGTGTGACTTTAAATTTAACTGGACACTTAGATCCTCTGGAAAGCTAGCGGGTTGGCGTCAGCCTTATAAGCCAGTCGGACATCAGGCAAGCACAGGAACGTCAACAGCAGAACATGAACCGGCACAATTGACGAACACCACAAGGCCTGTTCATTAACCACGTAGACTCATTTTTGAAAAGCTTAAGGCCCTCCCCACTCGAATACTTTACTCCAAACATTTTTCTTAATTTTTTTATGGAGCGTAGACTTGAGTCAGAAGGGGTCTCCTTAGAAAAGTCTACGTGGTTTATGCATAAACACCCACGAAACAGGATTGGAAGCTTGGCATCGGAGCGCTGCAGGAGGTGTTTTGAAAAGGATCTATTTTGCGTACTAGAGGTAAACATGTAATCGGATCGGGGGCGACCCCGGCGTATATACCTAAAAGGTATTTGAGTGACTACGACGGGAGATGATCCAGCCCAGGGCTGAAAATCTCGATAATAAAGAAATAAAAAAAA
Source organism: Aedes japonicus (assembly GCA_034211315.2). Lineage (NCBI taxonomy): Eukaryota > Metazoa > Arthropoda > Insecta > Diptera > Culicidae > Aedes > Aedes japonicus. The sequence continues at coordinate 92,181 of JASCZW010001134.1, forward strand.
GTAATCATATAATCATAATCTACAAGAGCTATCGCACGGCACGTGAATTGGGAACAGCTTTAACAGCGAAGGACGAAATGCAGAAGTGCGTGATCGGGTGGTGATCAATCAACTAAAGAATGTGCAGGTTGAGGATCGGTAGTCGGGATTTCAACTTCATAATTATCAACGTGGAAAGCCCGCACTCTGGAAGCACTGATGACGATGAGGGTGCTTTTAACGTACAGCTGAATACGATTGCTGCTTGAACTATGGCGTCAAGATCATGATAGGAGACTTGAATGCTCAGGTTGGCAAAGAGCAAGAATCAAGACCAACAAACGAAAAAATCAGCGCTCATCAGCGGATAAACGATACTTCCAGCACAGTATCCAATATTAGAGCACCTGGACATCACCACGCAAGACAGAGTCGAAAATCGACCACGTTTTGGCACTATTCCAACATAATTGACGTCAGAGCCTTACGTGGCAATGGTAACTACTTGGTGATGGTAAAACTGAGACCCAAACTATTCGTCGTTAATAACGGTACCGTCAGTCGCCAAACAAAATCTCGAACGACTGAAGCAAAGATACAAAGATACGCCCAGAGTATCGAGGCAGCGTTGTCAGATGAGGATATGCTCGACGAAGCATCTCTTGAGGACTGGTGGAATAACATCAAAGCAGCTGAGAACGTCATGGGGTATTTGAACAGAGTCCATTGAACGATTGGTTCGACAACGAGTGTAGGGAGGTTTTGAAGGAGAAGGACGCAGCGTGGGCAGTAATGCGCACCACGAGCCTTTTCCGCATAGAAATTGTGGAGTGTGAAAAAATGAGGCATCTAAACCTCAAGAAACGCAGAAGTTCAATCAGAACTCTACACATTTGGCAAAGGCTTTTTGCCACGGAACGAAATGCGTAAGGATAAGCATGGGGGCATTCAACGGGTTAAAGTGAAGTGATTTGTAGGGGAAGCAGCACCTGTTCGTCGTGGTGAAGGTGAATGGTGCAGAAGATATAAGCGCAGACAGTGGAATAAATTATTACGTTAGCACGTTGGACGATGAAAACGGATTAGCTCTCACGGTGGGAGAAGCTAGGATGCTTTCCAACTGCTCAAGAAAAACGACACGGCTGGCAAGAATGGTATCGAAGCTAAATTCATCAAATGTGGGACAGATGGAGAAGCTGTCCATCTGTCCGCATCGACTTATAGTACGAATCTGAGAAACTGAACAGCTACTGGAGGAGTAGAAGCAAGAGGTTATGTACCCCATCTACAAGAACCTATAAGCAACGATGTGTGGCGTGCAAAATTACATAAGGAATTTGGGCTAAAACAAGATAATGGGCTTTCATGCCTTTTGTTCAGCATTGCACTAGAAGATGTCATGCAAAGAGCTGGACTCAACAACCGAAGTACGATTTCCAAAAGGTTTCAGCCAGTTGTTTTGTTTTGTGGATAATATTAAAGTTGTCAGCAGAGACTTTGCAACGGTGGCAGATCTGAACTCCCGGCGGAAACGCAAATCAATGTTGATGACGTTCCAATTTTTATTGATTCCATGTAGATTTTACCAAAATTCAGTATTAAGGGATGACCTAGTTGGTTTACTTTGACAGCTGAATTTTTGTTGCCGATCGTTCAGTAAACACAACTTTTATAGAACATAAAGGGTGTCCACGATGAAATTGCCACACACAAAATTGATTCGCAAAATTCGAGTTTTCATCCAAATTTTCAGGGATTGAGAAATAACTATTAAACTTCATTTTACCATTATACTCGTATTTTATTTACAGTCCATACGCAAATGCCCGCACCTTGGCCTTAACCCCGGCCATAAGATTCTGCACAACCTGTGAATCAACCGTTTTTTGCATGTAAACCCATACTTTTTTCAGTTCCTCGACTGTCTTCACTACCTTAGGTCGTTTAAGAAGGTGCTGCTTCATAATCGGTTGAAGGCCCCAACTACGCGGTAGTGATTTTTGGTGTTGTACGGAATACATTTTCCTTCACTTCTGGGCTTCCGATCGGTGGTCAACCGTTCCTCGAACCGCTTAATCACTCGCGACACCGTGGAATTCGCGATTCCCAACGTTTTAGCGATGGAACGATGCGAGAGATCCTTGTTCTCGTGATGAATGCGCAAGATTTTATCACGCACGAGCTGTTCTTTCGACTCCATTTCCGTGAGTTTTGATCACAGGACTTTAAAACTTGCAGGATGTAAATAATGCACTATGAACTAAATCCACCCACCCAAATTTTCATTAAATTCTACCCAACGGTTAAAAAGTTAGAGCAATTTCATAGTGTGGCAATTTCATCGTGAACACCCTTTATGACCGCAGACAGATGTTCAAGTTCGAACAAAAGAACTCAAATTTGTTGTGTTAAATTCCATCTCGCACGGTAGCGCCGCCTACAAACCAAATCCTAGTTTTGATGTTCGGTAAAGAATTTTACGGTTTTGGTCGGTACAATAAAATTTCTACTGAATGATCTGTAAAATTTCTTCAATTTATAGATATCTATCAAAGAGCTACAGGTTTTCGGTAATTCTTATGAATATATTACTGAACATTTGAATTTATTTTACAGATGTACTTTGTAAACTAATGAACTGTCATTGATCATTCGCTGACCCGTATATGTTTTATCGATTTTCAGTAAAACATAATAAATACTGGCGCAAAATGTAAAAATCACTGGATTTCTATACTGAATACTTCACTATCATATCACACCTGTCAAACCTTTTCCATTTTCTCATGCTAAAGCGGTGGAAACTGTTCAAGATAAAAATATTAATTCTAATAAACAGGTTACGGATGTAGAAGTAAAGGAGCTTTTGGATATCAACTACATAATTTGCTTTTTTGTAGGTTCCAGGGTTCGTTGAAGCCGGGAAGCAGACGACCGCGCTTTGCACGCACGCCGGACGTGATTAAATCGGTCCGTGCCAAAATTGCTCGCAACCCGGTGCGTTCCATAAGAAAACTTGCAAAGGAAGCCAATATTTCGGAGAAATCCATGCGGAGAATCATCAAAAAAAGACCTGCATGCATCTTCCAGAGCCAAAGTGAAACGCCACTTGATTACAGAACGGGTCAAGGAACTACGAGTGACTCGTTCCAAGAGATGGCTTTCCTTGTTGAAGAAGGAAAAAATGATAATCCTGCTTTCCGACGAAAAGCTTTTCAGCATCGACGCTGTGGCCAACAGCCGCACGGACCGGTTTATTTCACCGCAGAAATTGGAGAACGTTCCGGAAAAAGTGAAATTCAAATTTCAAACCAAATATCCGGCTGGTGTCATAATGTTTGGTGGCGTCCAACGGTTTGAAAATGCCGCCTGTTTTCATTGGTGCTGATTGTAAAATCAATATCGAAGTGTATATCGGTATTTTAAAGGACCAAGTGCTTCCCTGGGCGAAGGCCAACTTCTCCGAGGACCAAAACGTTGTCCTACAGCAGGATGGAGCGCCGTGTCACACGTCCAATCGAACCCAACAATGGTTGAACGAAGTTTTGGCCGAAAGATTTGTGGCCTCCTAGCAGTCCAGATCTTAATCCGTTGGATTATTCGAATTTTCGCATTATTTTCTGCCGCACCCTGTAGGAAGTGAAAAATAAAATTACCAGAACAACTGTAGAATTGAGCATCGGTCACAATTCAACATTTGTTTTTGTAAATTTTACCGAACTTCGGTGTTGCTACAGAGTTGTTCAGTAGTTTTGACAGTTGAGAGTTCATCACTAGTTTGACAACCGCTCAGTAAACATACTTTACTGTTTACTGAACACTAATTTAAAGTCAGTAAAACTTTTACTGACTTCAGGATAAATAACTCGGCGTGTAGGCAACTAATTGCTACATTAAATCTGAATTTTGACTGGCATCCCATTTTTCCCTAACAAACCAAAACAAATCTGTGGCGCCGTCTGTTAGCTTATTGCTACTTGATATCTTGAGGGAAACCATGTTTTTACACAGGTAAATGAGATAAAGTCGAGCGTCTGTCTGCGGTATTACCAAACGTTCAGCTGTTTGAAAGTCAGTAAAAAAAATTATGACTAATCTAAAAAAAATTGTGTGTATCAAAAGAAAAATTTGTATTTATAAAAAAGCAACGTTAATATCTTTGCGTCCTACAGATGCATTTTTGCATTATGATGAACAAATAGTATCTATTTACCATACATACTTCCTTTGTTCACAAATAATCACTATAGGGAAGCGGAACCTATTCTCACCATAGTACATATATCCATCACACTTTGAAGCCATCCAACTTCAAACGTAAAAAGATGTTTAATTTCTCCAATAAATGGACGCAGTAACCAAGAATATGTAATTCTGGCAAATAAAATTGGGTCTTGAATATAATTAAAAGCTACAAAAACGTTTCGGAGACTTAAATTTCGTAAAAATAATGAGCAATCAGATTTTCAACACAATTGTTTACCTTTGAACTACAAATTCGGCGTATTGATCTAACCGTACTAGGGAATATACTCGAGCCAGACTCCAAGTTTTCTCTTTAATTGCACTATATCCTTACACATTTTCGGTGCGTAATTGCACAAACCATAAAAATCACACTTCACTTATTACACTAGCCACACTAGAATCTACGAATACGTGATAAAATACTAGAAAACTATGGGATTAATTTTTACAATAATATAAATACGCTTGCACCTTTTCTGAACCGTGTTTACAATCGACGTAATCGCTTGATGTTGCACTGCTCACATACTGTATAGCATAAAACATCATTGCTAGTGTGCGTGTTCAATCATTCATAGAGCATTCTATGCCCAGCGTTATGGTGAGTCTTGTTGTCAATATTCTCATGGGAGAATAACAAACAAACCCTTTCATATTGTCTTGGTTATATGCATGCTACCCAACACACGTGAAGTGCTGTCAAATGATCTACTTCATTTTTAGGTATAGTAGTGAAGATCGTTAACTTGTTTGTATTTTTTTCTTGATTAAAATCAGTACGATTAACATATGTACACAGATGGGATTAATGTTTTTCGTCATATTATTAATATAGGTACATAGCAGTTTCAACTTTTCCGTATTAAATTGGAAGAAAAATATCAGAATCGAATGTTTTGTGTGTTGCTAAACGATTAACGGTAAATGGACGAATACATTGTGAATAACTTGTGTACTCAGTGTTCGGTATTCAGTGCATATTCACCGATTTCCACTGTAGGTCTGCTTATTGAACTCAATATAGGTACCGCTTCCCTATATACCCACATATGCATTTCATTTGCGAATTCAACTTCATTTGTGTTTCTCAGAGGGTTCTGTTTATGTATACTATATGGAATTTCCCATGGATTTTGCCAATCAATTTGTGTGGATTATTTGCCTTGTATAAAATCAATATTTGAACAAAATATTGCATCCGTTTTTTCAAAACTACATGTTTTGGCCAGATAAGTCATCCTCGCATTATTTTAAGAAACACTTACCTAATTCGAACATTAAAGTATTCCGTTGCCTCAGTATGCCCTAATTTAATATTTTTCAAAAAAACTTGAATTCGTTGGTTTACAAAGACCATAGGGGGTCGAGAATTGCAAAACAAACTGATAAGCCGAATCAAAATATGCATTCATAATCTCGATTCAAAGCCAGTACAACCATAGACTAACTCTAAGACCAGTAGGTCCCATACAAAAACGATTTTTTTCTTGGCTCAGTCAGTACTAGATCATCGGTCCCAAGCTCGGTCCCAAGCTCAATAATGCGCCCCTAATAATGAACTCTCATGAACATACTCTCAAATATTCTGTCAAAATAACACAGCAAATCAAAACAAAGGCGCAAATATGTATAACAAGGTGCTGGCTTCAAGGTGTAATTCGAACCAAAGGGTTCTACAACAGTGAACCAATTTCAAATCGCTAGTTGCATATTGATTGTTGGTACAACGCTCTTGTCCATCCGTTCCCATTTACAGTGGCGTGATTTTCCATTTGATTCGCCCAGATGAGTCACGTCACTGAGAGAAATAAGTGACAACATTCACTTCGACTCTGGGAATAACCCTTAAAGCTACGTCATACAACTCATAACTGACCCTTATCGAAGGTGCACGGGTTTGTGATAAAAGATCATTGCACCGAATGTATTAACCTCACTTTTTTGACAGTTCAGGGAGCATGTTTACAAGGTTTTAGAATTTGAACCGCCAAACAATAATTTTCATTAGCTTTTTCCGGACTCTGTACGATATGATTCGGAAAATGGTATTAAAATAAGCACTGGTGTCTGTTTTCTGCCGTTTTACTTCAACCGTAATAAATTTAGAGCACAAAATCTCAAACCGATCTCACCGAAAATATTCTAAGTCCAAGTAAACAAGCTCCCTGAACTGTCAAAACTGCATTGATGATGCCTTCGTGCAATGATCTATGAAGAGTAGCGCAATTTCATTAAAATAAATAAATTGAATTTGTTTTAAAGATATGTATTTTTAGTGAACCTAAATAAAAATTCTCATGTTTTTTGTCACCCATTATTACTCATACGCCATACTGCAAAGATTGACTCAGAAAAAGATTATATTTGACACAGTTGATTTCATTTGCTTTTTCCGATCTACTTTTAGTTTTGTAAGTAGTTGATTTATCCATAGGTTAGTGAGAAAATTATACGATTAGGTGCAGTTGATTAAAGTCAAAGAAACTCTTCCACCAAGGAACTATGTACAGGTGTGTATTTATTCTCAGTTTAAAAATGAAACGTTCGTTGAATTCAATTTCATTGTTAAATAAAACGTGGCTAAATGAGATCAATCTGGTGTAATTTATTGTAATTTAATTTCTTTCCATCGTGACTAACGTAATAAATACCAACGAGCTGAAAAGAGGTGATAAGTTCCAGTGAAAGCGCTGAAAGATTAATTGCATTCGGTCCAGCTTTATGGGTGAATAATATCATATATTATTGACAAATACATAAATGCAATTGGTGGCGATATGCAGTACACACATGGATGCCGCCATCATAATTATAAAAAAAAAACGCTTCGTGTATAAATCGATACATGCATATCTGGACTAAATTAAATCCCTAACTATAGCCGATGCCATTTGTGAAGGGATCACTCATGGCACCGCAATTTGCATAGCTTTAGACGTCCGGATTTCAGTAACAGTTGCTGGTGTACATAAATATTTACTCATCAGCATGGCACGGGTATTTTAATGAATTTAATTATTCACAACAATTTGCACAAGCTGTGGTTTTTGAGGTTTGATATCCATATGCAATTGAAATGGTGGGAATGGTGATTGCACGAAAACAGTCTGTCGTGGGCAAAATATTAAATTAGTTTGTTAATCAATTATTCTAATAAACATAATTAATTTAACATGTGATTGACGGATCATATAAAACGTGTTCCCAATGAATTAAATTGGTTGTAAATTAATTAATAGAGTATTTTTAAGAAATCTTCTGGATTTTATTCGTTTTGTGAGGACAATTTGAAAACAGCACATCGTTAATATCAATTCCTTTTTTCTATTTGGAAGTTTCTCGTCCGTTTATACAGAAGACCAAGAGGAGGAACTGATGGAGCATCTTTTGTAAATGAGCGGTTGTTACACGGATTCACTGTCGCTTGAATCCGGCATTTTTCCCAAATCATGGAAGAGCTCCTATCTAGTACCAATATTTACAAACGGAAAAAAATCTGACATACGCAATTACCGTGGAATTATCATTATTTCATGCATTCCTAACTCAATCTCTGAAACTGTGTATAATCCAGTGAATGAGCCCGTTGTCACTCAATGCAAGTAATGCGGTGTGGAATAAGAAGCAGCCGTTGAACTGAATTCATCGCCACATCATACGATGCTTGTTGAATCCACCGTTCTTAAAGACATTTCGAATGCATAGAGAACAGCACAAGCAAGCACCAAGCGCAAGCACGAAATGAAGCTTTTGATGAATGACGATTTGAACCATGTACTTTTGTTTCCCATCTGGAGAATTTCTAAGTCAGTTAACGGAAATCGATGCTCTAAGTGCATGTCTTCCTAAGAATGATACTATGTGACATGTGCTGAAAACACGGAGAAATGTGATACTTGCAGGTAAACTAGACCCAAGAACCCACTTTTCTCTTTTAATTTTAATGTGTGCCTAGTATTATTCCTCATCAAACGAACGTACCGTAGAGCGGGGTGACTACGAAGTCGATATTTATGCAATCCTTCGCTATGCAAAAATATTAAAAAAAAGCTGATTATGGTACTTTTTACCAAGCCTAACAACAATCATATATTAAAGCATTTAAATGATTTTAAAAAAAATCGACAACCACATTTTCAGGTTACTTAAACATTCGTCTCTCTAAGCTAATCGAAAAAATATTAATTTTGTATACATTAACAAACGCGTCAACCTTCTCGAAGTGTTGCACTAACTTCCAATCTGTCAAAGGGTTTGTTTTGTTTTGTTCTGTGTTGGAAAAAAGGTGTGAAACATTTATTTCGACAATTTAATGGCATTATTCTTGATGACAATTACGACCCAAGTGGAACTTTACATTTTCTTATTTTAGTGACATTTGCGTGACATAATTAATGAACGTTCCCTTTGGGGAATGCTCCACCCCTGTGCTATTCGGGAGACATCTGCATCAAACGGTTTGCATAAAAATTTGGTGTTTTTTATTCAGTGCTTAATCAAATGGATAAAATTGGTTTTGATCGAAGTCACCCCATTATTGAAAATTGGCCGCGTGAATTAAACAATTTTTTTCATTCAACAAGTTCATCTGACATAAATTTTTTTTCAAATTTCTGTGTAGTGTTATACTACAGATACCAGTACTGGTTTTAAAAATGTAAAACAAAATTTTAATGATAATTATCATAGAAATTTCAAGAAATAGTTCAAAAAGTGATCGATGTCACCCCGTTTTACGATATCCACCAAAAGAAGAGTATAAGAATAATTTGTTGAAACAAATGAAGTGATTGGTTAATTACAAGCTTATGTTTGTTTTTTATTTTATATTACATCATTCTTCATAAAATATTTCTTACATAATGAGTATCTGTAATTGAATAAGTGTATATCAATCGGTACTCTTATCTCTGGCAGTACTCATTGCTTCTATACCAATTTGGATCGAAACATGATGAAAAACTTGCCGCATTTTCATGGAGCATTCTGCATATAGATGCATCATGCCTCACTCCCTTGTGGCACACTTGTTGCCATTATGTTGAGAAAACATAAATGTGACTTGCTTAGTTTTAATTAAGTTGCTGCAACTAATTATGATCGTAGTGTGCTGCTTGGGCTATTGACGTGCATCTTTTATTTGAAAAATAATTTTCGTTGAAGACATGAACTGCCATAAATGTTTAATTTTCGAATTATTAATATTGTTTCTCTAGATTTAATTTCTGTCCCCTTGTGCAATGGCTGCTGTACTCTCGTTTATTAGTACATCTACACTACAGAGTGGCAACATGAAAGTGATACACTCATTTGTGATCCCCTTACCACTATCGGTGAATGTGTGTACGTTTTGAAACAGTGGCTTTAATATACGATAGCAAAATTGGATTCATGTACAGAAAAAAATCGCATCTTGTATCTTGACGGATTCACAAGCATGGAAATCAGAAGGAAGCTGTTGCATTCGAAATTGACCAGACTTTTTGTGTACATGATCAGACCACGTTTCAAGAACACTGGCACTGTTGTTCCTCCGACGAAATCCGGCAAGAAATGCAATGTACGCACTCCCTCAGCGTTCAAAGCAGTGAAGGAGTGGATTCGAAGGAATTCTGCTCAGTCGGCGAAAAAAATGGCGTATAAAATGAGAATGATCCACATATCCATGTGTCGGGTACCAACCACAAACGTGCACAGAGAAAAGAGAGATTATGTCAATCAATGCTCTCTGTCTCCCTAACATAATCACATGTTTTGTTTTGTTCCAACTTGTTCAGTTGTTTCCAAAAAGCCGTCGAAGTTAGAAGTAATACGCAAGCGGATTGTACAGTTCCATCAAACAAACATCAATCATGGGAAAAAGATCACTGTGAACCATTTTAAAACCGAGAATGTTTCAGTTTCAACCATCTATTGCAACAGCTCGTAGGAGTGGTAGCGGGAGACCGGCTAACATAATGGACAAGAAAGGAATTAGATTGCTCCATAGTACCTTTAACAACAAGGCTAATCGAATAGTCAACCTGATGCAGCAGAAAAGTTCAAGACTATGCAACCTTACATCTGAAAGACGTTGAAGAAGATAGACATAGTCTGCCAAAAGAAATCAAGAGCACCCGAATATACAGAGCAACAAATATCAACCGTAAATTGCCAATGCCGCTGGATGACCCGAAATTACGCCGGAAAATATCGACATTATTCTGATAACGTTTCTTTTGCATCTCCGAACGTGATATATAAGTTTAAGCATAAGTTTGAGCAGAAGGTGATGCTTTATATTGTCATTTCTGAGAGAGGAATTTTCAAAACATGGTTCAAGCCTTGTGGTTTGGTTATTAATCAAGAAGTGTACCAAAATCAATGTTCGAAGAAAATATTGATTCCATTTCTTCAAACATATCATGAAGATAGAAATTACGTGTTTTGGCCGGATAAGGTATCGTCGCATTATACGAGAAAGACACAAGCCTTCTTGGAAAGCCAAAACATCCCGTATGCACCAAAAAACCACAATCCAACAAATTTGCCCCAGTGTCGCCCGATTGAAGATTTCTTTGGATATTTGAGTTCGCTGGTGTACAAAAACAACTAGAGAACCCAAAACTGTAAACAACTGATTAATAGAATCAAAAGATGCATTCGCCAATTCGATAAAGATGCTGTACAACGCTCCTGTTCAAACATCAGGACAATGCTTAGTCGAACAGCTGATGACGGACCATATTCAAATGCTCATTAATTTTTTGTTTTAAAGTGAAGAGACGTGCCTCCAAAATAAATCAATCAGTTTTCCTTTCTATAAACAAGTCTGTTTGTTATGGACCTTAAAGAAAATTCTCATATTTTAGTTATACCCCGTTATTTTGTTCAGATTTCTCCACATTACTCAAACTTCCACACTATTTGACTGTATGTTCAACCAATGAATAAATTTTAAATTGAAATTGTAGTACTTTCAAATCATCGTCGCCATTTTCTTAATTTTTGTCAGAAGTGATCGACGCCATTGTTGCGATAGAAATTCAGTTGCAGTTTTTTTTTCAAATAGTTGCTATGCGGGCCGAGGCAATTCTTATAAGACATCATTATTATCACATTTTCAATATTACTTAGTTAATGATTGTAATAACTTTGAGGTTGCAAGTAATAAGCTAATCTATATTGATATATTGTTTGCAGGCTGAAAATAAATTGCCATTTTGCAATCGGGATTGATTTTTATATCAATTTATTTTTGACTTCAATCAAAATAAGTAATCCAACAGATTTTGAACTGGAATATTACAGGATCGGTATCATTTACGCATTAAAACTAATGTAACTTACTTTTTCGAGGGAGCGTAATTCGAATTACTGCCTGTGCCATTGTCGGGTGACACAATTTTATGTATTCTGTTCGGATTTCTCCACACTTCTTAAACTTGTGCACTATTTGACTTCCGTCTTTACTCGACCCCGATAGTCTCAAATCCGAATGGTCTGATATAGCGAGCTTAAGGTATTATTACGGTTATATTAAGAGCTTTTTCCTTTTTTATAATCAAAAACATGCACACTGGTGCATGTTAATACTTATGACTCATAATATGATTAGATATTTAGCTAACTTCTATATATGTATATTCATATTTATTTTATCAAGTCCCTTTACCTACACCATGCAAACTATATTGAAATGGGAACTTGGATATGGGACTTTTAAAAACAGAGAGTTCACGGATTAACACGCAAGCATAGTGCCGACAGAGTTGCCAGATCGTAGGCGATGCTTAAGACGCACGTTGGTCATACCATATTTTTTCGGATGAAAAATTATTCACTTTAGAAGTGTCTCTCAAACAATATGATCCTGTAAAGCTCGATTTAAAGTAAATCTGGACGCTGACTACACCACAGCGTCCCTGGTGGTTGGAACAAAATACGTTTGACAGGCATTTGTTGATGTTTTATTGACAAAGAAATTGGTAAAAAGTTTTTCTCAGTTGATCGACACTTCTCGAAATTACGGATCATGGAATTTGAGAAAGCAAATGTATTGTGCCCAAACATCTAGAGAATCCTTCGTGGTTTGCCTCAAAAATAGCAAAAGTGTTAAAATTCCCAGAGTCAACAATGTGTTTTGTAATCAAACGTTACAAGTATACTCTGAGTGTGGGTAGAGCACAGTGCCTCTATAATAAAAGTGACACTAGGGACAAAAAGCTGAGGAGAAAGGTGCTGAGGTACGTGAAAGGCAACCTAGGTGTCTTCATGCGTGATTTGGTAAAAAAAATACGATTCCAACTTTTCCACCGTGCGTAACATCCTTCCAAGAGTTAAATGGGCCAGTTAACATCCGAATCCCTGAAACCAAAATTTAGTGGCCAAAAAGCGACCGTGATTACTATACGGACGAGTTTTGACGAAATTTGATGGCTGTATTTTAATAGATGATGAAACATATGTCAAAATGGATTATACACAAACACCTGTCGAAAATTTTACCTGGTCGTGGGGATGTACCTTCCAGGTATACATTTGTTCACGCTGATAAATTTGCTCGGAAAATAATGATTTGGCAAGGAATGTGCAGTTGTCCGGATCTAGCCAGCTTCCACTACTCTAAGGAGGTACTAGAATGGTATACTGCAAACAATGTTAGTTTCGTGGCCAAAGAAATTAATCCTCCAAAATGCCCTGAGTTCAGATTGATTGAAAAATATTGAGCAATTGTCAAGCGAAAACCTCGAGGATGCGGTAAAAAAGTGATAAATGCACAACAAATGCGTTTAAAGTGGAATAAGTTCGTCGGTGTAGTGTCATCAGCGACTGTGCAGATCATGATGGCATCGATCACAAGTAAAGTGCAACAGTTCGTTAGAAACGATGAAATGTAATGACTTGTTATTGATCGCTTGAAAGCTGAATAAATACCATTTTGTTTGACCGTGTATGTTGTTTCATTCTTGTGTTATGATCACTTGAATGCGTCCAAATTTACTTTGAATCGGGCTTTGGGCAGCCATGCGTTGTATTATACGGTCCATTTGAAACTGTCCTATTGTTTTTTTCATCTTCAAATAAATCAGTTAAGTGGAGTCATTTGAAGACAAACATAAGCTGTGTAGACTATTCCATGTTCTATAATTATTACGTTTCCACATCTAACATTGGTGGTTCGAGCCTCATTTCAGAAAGAAACTAAATCCATCTTTTTTTTTAGACCGATCTTGTTTCAGTTTAATATAATTCTATTCTATAGCTATTGTTTTTCAGAACTTCGAAATGCATACTCCATTTAATCCATCTCAGCTTTTATTGTCGATAAGAATGTAGTTGAAAGTGGTAATGATGTTATTTAAACGATGATGTGTAGAACACTGTGTTAAAGTGGTTTATGTTTTTGTTGTGTTCTATGCAATATAGTGTAAATGCAAAAGTTCTTTGTTAGATGTTTAGTGTTGTTTTAAATGATTTATATATTTATTTATGAATGAACATTCCTCACACAAAAATTTCATATTTATATCTAAATCTAATTACCCTTGAAGAAACATGCAATATAAGCACCATTAAAATTTGAGAAAAAAACATCAAAAGTATATTTAAAACCAATTTTCTTCAAATGGCATGCAAATGTTCAAATATGCAACATATGTACAGGTTATCCTCATTAAGCTAAGTCTCCTTTTAAAATAGTCAAATGATGTTGATTTCATTTTTGTTTTTGCTATTTTGAAAGAACATTTCCCTTGTATATACTCTCATACTTTTGAATGATACGGTACATGATTCTACGGTTTACTGTACTGATATGTCGAAATGCTACTGGAAAACGGGAGGCGTTAAATTTCAAAACAACACTATTAATCGGCCAATTACGGACCTACTTGCTCCAAAAACCGGTAGCTACAAAACAGTAGTCTCAACAGGAATCTACAGGCGGAAGGTTATTTACTGATTACTACTACGATGGATTCCATCTAGCGGTGTCAAAGAAGGAAGTACTAAAGAAAGACCATCGATCAATATGGTTTAGTATGTGGATCAAGTTCTACGGAAACGACTGCCAAACAATTGGAATATTGCGTGGATTGTTACTACTGTTACTTTTACGGTTTAATGGCGGGAAGCCAACGAGTGGACTACGGGTCTTACCTCCGGTCGGTTTCAGATAGAACGGGTTCGCTACAATTGGTCTGGCTACTTATTATCATCGATTCGTTACTGACACACACACAAACACACATAACTGTTTGGGACAGTACTTGGCATCGTCATCATGCTACTGTGGCGATTAGGTTCTACATTTTTACGTAATGGAAATATCAAGTGGTTTTCTAGAAAATTGAGTTTCTTGTCTTTGCACCGGTTGACGGGGCGTTCGCAAAACTACCGTATTAACGATCATTGTACACGCTAAATAGGGAGGAGGATCGCGGTCGGTTTTTAGTGACTTTTTCCAGTACTGATTTGAAGTTTTTGGTGTTCAGAATCTGAAAATATACAGATGATTGTGGTGAACAAAACTGCACGATGGACAGAAGCTAGAGCAAATAAATGTCGATACCTAAACAGCATACATTCTAGTGAGAGATAGAAATAGATCGGAAAGTAGGAAGGACAGTACAGGGAGGTAAGTTTAAGTAGAGGAATTTCACTACAAGTGCCATGGAAGTGATAATTGCAGTAGGCATTATAGTGGAGGAAATTCACAATTAGTAGTAAAGGTAGAGAAGTGCTAACTTATGATGTACCTCCAGAAATAAGATCGTATTGGTTCAGGAAGGAACAGCGATAAATTAGATCAGGTCAACGCTCAAAGAATATGGAAAAAGCGGATCTATAATGGCTACGCACTACGGGTTTCTCTGTATCTTACTTGTTTCTGTTTGATTACTGTACTTTATAGTATTTTCAAATTTGTGGTCGCTTGCATGATACAAATATTTGTTAACTAGCAATTGTTACGAATGATCGACATCCATCCACACACACAAAACGTCGATATGCGAAGGTGTAAAATATTTTGATTTTGCACTACGCTCTAGGACAAGTAGAAAATTACACAAATACAGCACTACAAACAGAATACTGCAGGCTTTCGCTCTGGTGTTGTCGGTTGTGGTAATAGGAGTTGTTGTTTTGGTTTCCATTGATGCAAATGATAGTCCTAAGGTAATTCCTTAAATTTCTTATCACTTGGTACGCAATCACAGACCAGGCCCAGGTGGTCCAACCACTTCGCATACCAGTTTTGGCAGGCTCGTCAGTCTCATTGGTAAGCACTTGGTACTGGATTGGACCGCGTTGTAGGATTCAAAGTTTAAAGCTTTTGCGCAAGTTTTTCAGTGCCTTTTTCTGACTTTTTTGGAAGCTTCTTTGGAAACCAGCGGCAGTACTGTTGCGTCGTGATGTTGGCGAATACGTTAGCAAATCCAGCGGTTTGATGTTGGCCAGTTTAGTTTCAAGCTTTGATGACTGTAGGACGTTCAGTGTTGTAATCAATCACACAGAGCATAAGCGGTATAATTGGATTTTTGTTGCCGAATTCGGTTTGATTGATTTGTTATTTTGTTTTATACGAAGGAAAGGCAGAAAAAGAAAGAGAAAAGAAGAGAAGAGGATTTTTGTAGGCTTTTTCCAATGTTCGAGAGATTCGAATGGCTAGTTCAGTTCGTGAAGCTATACACTACTTTGGCAGCGTGTCGTTGTTTTGGCGTGCTAGTTTGTGTTCCTTTCGGATGTATTTATTGCTGTGATTTGCAGAAGTGCTGAGTGCTGACTATTGCATTTATCTATATGTGAAGACTACGTGTCAGAAGCTGCTGTTGTTGTCGTTGAACGATGGTGTTGTTGGATGTATTATTTTCAATCAATTGGTGTTCTTGGAAGATACTCTATTCAGGAAAGCATAGATTTGGACTTTTTATTCGCCATGAGTTTACAATTTACACGGCAACGTTCTTTTTATTATTTTTTTAAATTGTTTGAGCTCAAGGGGCACGAAAGCCACTCTTAGGCTGAAAAAATAGGTCAGCGTTTCAGTGTATGTTGTATGTTGCGGATTAGGAACACTTTATAATTAATAATTAATAATTAATAATGCTTCTCGCAATTAACTTCTTACCGGCTCTCAACTTATAGTTTCAGATGCCTTTACAAATTGAGAGGTTTCGTATTATGTTTTTTTTTTGCATCAGTACAATTGTCGGTGTAAGGTAAGGTTAAACTTCATGTCCAAAGAGTCAAACAATATGAAGACCAGATCGGAAATCAAGCTCAACCCGTTCAAAGCCAAATACACGCATGATTTTCACCTAATAGAGAAGTGAAGTTTGTAAAGACGTCAATGCCTAAAGAAGTATGGAATTAAATCACTTGGCAACGTTAGTGATTACGCAATTTATGTGCACTGAAAATTTATTTTCGTAAAGTAGCTTTCACGCGTTTTGTAAACATGGATTTTGAACATAGAACAGATGTATCGTATATTGTATGAAGCATTCATGTTGCTTTTTATCTGGTTAAATGCTATCATTACACCTTTTTGTAAAATGCACGAAATAATTTTCGTGAAGACCAGCCAATCGCTGTTTCTTTTGTATCGTACTCATGCAAAATGGTGTTGCTGCTGGGATGGGCGGGAATAATTCCTTTATCCAAAAATAAAAATCAAAGCGCTGTTGAGAGCTACAACTTCATGCTCATGAATCAAACATCTTCTCACGAGTCAGCTTGGCCTAGTAAGATCAGTATCAGTTCTTTCCTAAGATTTCAGGTTCGAATCCCATGTCA
The DNA here is from genome assembly GCA_034211315.2 of Aedes japonicus. Classification (NCBI taxonomy): domain Eukaryota; kingdom Metazoa; phylum Arthropoda; class Insecta; order Diptera; family Culicidae; genus Aedes; species Aedes japonicus. The sequence goes on from JASCZW010001134.1 coordinate 109,188, forward strand.
GAAACATTAAAAACGCTGGAAAACTCCAGGTGGTTGCGCTTTTTTTTTTGTCAATTACATTTTGAGTCGATAAAATAGATCTGTTAGTCCTTCGTGCAACCAGAGAGACGTTTCTTTTTAATTTGGAACAAAATATTCAAAGCTCTTTGTATCGTTTTCGTACAATGCACGAATGTTATTTCTATGTCAACAAAAGCTTCGTGCTTTTGACAGTTGCGCGTGTGCCATTGATTACGAATGTATCTTCATAAAAAGTACAAATCAGTTTCGTTGCAGAAAACAATGAATGGATTTGTGAATATTACCTGCGAATGTGTAATATGAACTAAAATTTACTTTCAGTGTGTGTAGGTCAACTCCGGGATTATTTCGATGGGAGAAACGATCAGTGTCTTTGAACGGGATTTACTGCGTATGATCAACGGTGGACAAAAGATGGAAAATGGAACGTTTAGAACACGAATGAGAACGAACCTCCTGGTAAATAGTGTACTCGAAAAAAAAAATGAATGAGACACAATGATCATTTTAGGGTGGGGGTAAAAATTTATGAAATTCTAGTAGAATTAGTTAAGAGTGTAAGGTTTACAAAATTCCATCACAATATTTCAAGTTGCGATTGAGATGACATCGGAACAAGAGTAGTACTGCCTCCCAAGGATGGATCGGAAAACACCTGGGATTTTATCCTTCGGCGATGTCCCGTGTGGTGAAGTCATTCAAGGTGATTCATATAACCCTACGGCGGTCAGGCAGTGGCAGAAACCCGAAGACAGCTGATCGGCTGAAGGCAAGGGAAGTGTTGAATCTGTTCAGGCATCGACTGAACGTGTATATCCGCGATGTGGCGAGGAAGGCGGAAGTTTCTATCTAGTTTGTCGAAAAAACAATGAAACGTGCTGGCGTCTACAAGGTCAGGAAAACACCTCACAAAATAAACACGGTAACCAAAATCCGTGCCAGAAAGCTATAGAGAGAGTGGCTGACTAAATTGAGGTGCGTCTTGATGGATACCGATAGCTACATGAAAGCGGACACAAAGCAATTGCGGGGCAGCAGCGTTGCCACATCATGGTTGGCCATTTCTGAGGAGGTAAACAAGAAGAAGTTGAACAATTTCTCCAAAAAAATCTTCGTTTGACAGGCCATCTGTGGGTGCGCCAGTCATGCAGTAATGGACAAATCTACCGAGTGCCTCCAGAAGCGCATGCTGTTCTTCCTGCGACCTGAGACGCTATTTTGGATCAAATCAGATTTGGCACCTGCCACTACGCGCGGCTGGTGTTTTACTGCTACAATGATAACAATGTTGTTTTTGTACCACATGATTTCAAACTTCGTAAAACACCTTAAAACACCTAAAGTATTCTAGAACGAGCCGGCTTTGATGACTAGCATTGTGTAAAGTATCAAAAGAAGTCGGCCCCATTGCCTCCTCCAATTTGGTAAATCGTGATCTTAGCGTGAACATAACTATTGAAGGCCTCTGAAATGGCATACTTATGGTTATCTAATAAGGACTGCATCGTTAATTAAGAGTACACGTTGCAGGTTCTGTATGAAAAAGATAATTGTCGTATTCCAACATTTCGACGAGACTTATTTAACTCGCGACAGTACTCGGCAAAGTTAGATAACTGAATGAATCCGCTTTCCTCACGCTGCAAATGCTTCCCCTGTAAAGCTCTCGGCATATCCGGTAAAGACAGGCTAACATTTTGCGTTTGGTTAATTGCGTTCCAACTCATTTATTTTTCTTGATAGCCTTTTTAGTTTTTTACCCACTACATTTCGTTGTGTACATTGACCGTGCGTCATGCTATAATTTATTTGAAAGCTTTCACGTGAAATGTTACACCAGCCAACTGCTAAATAGAATACAGTTCAGCGGAGAATTCTTGCTTATTTACTTTCGCTGTCATTTTCATATGTAATGTTATGCTATGGTCTTATTTACTACAATAATGACTTATTTTGACAGCTGTTCAGTGTCAATGTGTTGCTTGTCTTGTAAATAAACGAAAACCTTCATTAAAAGTTAAAGTTTTACTTCAAGCGGAACAATGCTAGGCCTTACGGAAGAAAAGCAAAAATTGATTGTCACCAAGTACTGTTCTGAAAAGGGATTGTCACTAAGAAAATTAGCAAAAGAAGGAGGTGTTAGTGTCTGTGCGGTCCAAAAAGCGATCAACCGGTTTGTTATGCATAACACATTGAAGGACTTAACCAGCCCTGGTAGAAAAACAGATGCATCGAACCCAAATTTGGACGAACAAATTTGCAAAGTTATTAATGGAAAAAAGGCGGTATCCATCAGAGATTGCGCAAAAAAGTGTGGAACGACGATTGGAATAGTCCAATGAGCAAAGGAGCGTACCGGAAACAAAAATGTCCGAAACGCAGTCAAATTCTGGCGGACACCGTGAAAACTCGGGCTCGGAAGCTGTACGATGACGTTTTGAGCAAAAATGACATGTGCATTATCATGGATGACTAAACGTACGTCAAATTACACTTCAGGGCACAGTTTTACGCCGTGACGCGTGGAAAGGTTGTCCCAGATTCGGAGAAAATGCCTGCAGAAACAAATTCTGGCACTAATCCGAGAACAAAAGGTTGGACACTGTTTTGGCCTGATTTGGCATCCTGCCAATATACGCGTGCCACTTTGGACTGGTATGAAGAGAACACTGTTCAATTTAATTTGTGGCGATGAACCCTCCAAATTGTCCATTGAGAAATTTTGGGCTTTGATGAAAGGAAAACTGCGGAAGAAGGCTAGAGGAGCAGATGATATCATCGAATTCAAAAAAGATTGGGTAAAGCAAAACCATCGACGGAACGGTTGTGCAAAACTTCATGAGAAACATCAAGAAGAAGGTGCGAAAGCTGGCCAGATCTACGAAAAATTAAATGAATACTCATGTAATAGGATTTTTTAATGGTCAATAAACAATGTAAATGAATTTGCAAAATAAATAAAACATATTTAAATACAGCAATTTTTATGTGTACTTATAATTAACGATACAGTCTTTACACTGATTTAAATTGTTCTTTTACTTAGATATGTGCTAACTATTATCAAAGTTTGGTAATATTTAGCCTCGCAACATTTCATCTCATTCGTTTAGCTCCTGGCTTTGAGTAAACGATTTGGAGTTTGTATACAATTTACCATTGCCATACAATCTGCCATATCAATTGAATTATTCCACTTATCTTGAAACAACCATTGTTAATAATTGAATTCGCTTATTATTTTAGCGGCAAGTATCTTTTAACTATTCTCAATCAGCTGCCCAGTGGGCAATATTCTGCTGACACATGAAAAATTGAATTTAAAAAAAAAATTACTACTACGTCCAACGCAAAGTTGTTAATTGCTTACTTCTTATGTCTGTTTCTATGATTTATTTACACGTCTACCCGGAAAATGATTGTGCCCCAATTCGTTGTACAATATATTTTATTTCAATCTGGAATCAGTATTACAGGCAGCCTATTTTAGTTCTTTGAAAACAGCTAAGAGTTAAGTTAGAGTAACTGCCTCTCAAATTAGTGTTCTTGAAGCACTGATACAGTTCTTAATTAAGACTTTCGTTTTTTTAAAGCACCCAGTCGTATGGTTTTTATTTCTATTTACGTAACTTTTTATCTCAGAAAATCTTATCGGAGCCGACTGGAATTAATACCAGACCGACAATCTGAGTCTGAAAAGACGTTCGACTATATTGAGAATCTAACCCTCTGATTTGGAAAACCGATACGTTTATCGTCTACATTATGAGATCCCTTATATAAGGTTCTTGTGATACATCAAAATTAAAAATTAGTCCAGAAAATTCGAAGTTTTGATTTTGAACACGAGTTAAACACATAGAATACTTATATGGTTCCAGTAAAGCGCTGTTCTAATTAACGATAATTCAAACCAAAGATTGTCCAAGTTCTATGCTTCCGTGAATTCTTCTATCCAATAAAAACGCTTCAGCCTAGTGTAGTTTGGTGAATTGGTTTCGAACCAATGGTTGGTTGTGTGTCCCTTCATGAAACTCCGCATGGAAAATTATCCTTCTATCACCTTCAACTGAGATAGTGATTGTGCAAACGTTTTTTTAAGCGCTGGATTTAAAGGAACTACGTACTAACGCAACAAAAAGAGAGATGAGGTTTTAATAAAACTGCAGTTAAAACCAACGAATAATGGGTAATCTACAAGCTAACCCTAACAACTTCGAGTTCCGTTGATGCTGGCAAAGTAAGAATGCGTTTATGCAGACTGTGGTGTGTATAGGGGCGGTCTACGTAAACTAATGCGCTACAGTGGAACAAAAAATAAAAAATAAACGTTATGAATGCAATAGTAGTTACATCGTAGAACTTTAAAAACAGCAACATAATGTGTGGTGATCCCTCTTTTCTGTGTTTATGGCTGTTTTCGTACCACAAGCTTCACGGTCACCTTCCTTCCATTCAAGAGTTGGGCATTTTAAGAACGGTAAATCTTAAATTTTACTGTAAACAGAAATCATGGAAAACCTAAAGACAAACATACCATTTTTCTAGAACAAAAGCTTTTGCAATAAGAAATCTGACTAGTTTTGAATTTACTGTTTTCTGACTAGTTTTGAATTTACACTATCATTCTTCCGGGATGATATGAAAATGCTAGTATCACATAGCGAAAATTTCGTGTCGATAATTCGACGATCATGGCATATACGATAGAAAACACTGATTTATCTTGTTCATTAGTTTGTAAAACTATAGATACAAATGTAGCTAAGGTTATAATGATTGCTAAAGTATCATATTTTAATATTTCACTAAAGAATATTTCAATCCAAAACGGCCTTGACAATAATAAAAACAAAAAAAAAGCATTGTTGAAATTTGTTTGACCTTAGATCATATAAACCTTTCAAGTATATATTTTGTATTTTTCAAAGATTATGAAACAAAAAAGGTCATACTGTATGAGTGTTCACAGAGTTCAACCACTACTTTCATACTTCCGTGATTAGAAAATGTCATCGTTGGAATGGTTAAATATTTTTTTCAAAGCTGAAAATATTGTAAACAAAATCTGAAGCCAATTATAAAAGTATGCTCTTAAATTAGTCAAACAGGTGCATTTTTAAGTTTGCTGTAAATTCAAGGTGTATTTCAAATGTGAGTGTATCTCGTGTTCAAGTGCTGGAAACTGACTAGAATGAAAAGTGTCTTGCCTTCTTTTTACTGCTCTTCGTAGATGTGGATTGTTGAAGGGATTCGCACATTTTTTCCTGAGATTAGAAAACAAACTTTATGTATTGGGATGTATCAAGATTTTTAAACATAATTTGTATTTGTAGTTTGAGCCAATATTAACGCAAGCATATTTTTCTTACATATTTCAACCTTAACTCTTAACTGTCGGATCGAAAATCCTCAAAAAGAAAACTAGGTTGATAAATATTAACTATGAATGACTTATGATGACTTTTAATTCACTATTTTTTATAATGTGAAGTTACTTCTAAGAATGGGAGAAGTAGACCGGAAAAATTATGAAATTTAAAAACAAAACTTGTTTCCATAACAAACTGTCTGGGGGCGAAAAATGAGACAAATTTAAAGCAGGTTTTGCTGGAACTATTTTTTTCGTTTTTTATAAATACGAAGCAATTTATAATCGCTTTTTTCTGTGCGAAGTCGATTGCGAAAACACAACAACAATTATTAATCTATTGTTTCGATTGAACAACAAAAACAACAACAACAGTTAAACGATCGCTGATTACAGTATATTATGAAATTGAATAATCCCCAACATGCCAGCATTCCACGTAGGAGGCGATTTTTTAGGTTTCTATGGGTACACACGTATGTGTGATTCGATTCTTCATGATTGAATACTGGCCCATCTGTTCAACTGTCGATAAATGAAATAAATTGGTTACTGCTGACGTGCTACATATAAATGCAAACATCATCCCTCGAACTGTGAGGGCGTAGCGTAAAAACATTACCGGATTAAAGTGTAGGTGAATATATTTTAGGCACCAGTCTGGATTCCAAATGGGTACAACGGATCTGTAGGTTTATAAATAATAAATTTCAAGTATGTTTGACATTTCCTATAGGAGTTTTGGAACATTCGTTGAACGCATATTTGCAGGCATGAAACCTTCGCAGCCGGTGAAGCCGAGAGCTGCTAGGGGGAAGTGGCTTCGGACATGCTAAATACAAAATGGAACATTTTATATGCAAGAAATTACAGAGACATACGGTAAGACATTCATCACCTCTCACCAACAGAACTGGGAGTGCAGCATTTTATAGGTGGATTGAAAAGTGGGTGTTGAATGAATTGAATGAGTACTGGAACTTGTATAGAATACACGGACCGATGGATGAAGAAGTTGTAGATAATTCCAGTGTATTTTATAGATTTTAACCAGTAACTTAAATTAATTTTTCAACGAACATGTTTCAAACGGAGAAAAAACTTTTTCAACTCAGAAAACTATTGTTGCTTTTTGAATGATGTGGTTTATTATTCATAAAGTTGGTGTGCAATGTTGACTATATCTTTGTCAACAAGGTAAATTTCATGTACTTCATTGTTGGGAACGGAAAATGATTCAAACTTTGACAAAAGTACAGATGGAAGAAACATATCATGAATTATGAATTTTATTGGTCCACTTAAAACATTTTGAGATACAAAATATTCAAGTAGGTGTGACAGGACTTTTCTACGTGAGTGCATTTCCAATCATTACGTTTTATAACTCAAATTAAATCAATTCACAATATGAATCCTTAATTCTAGGTCAACGAGTGGAAAAACATAATTCCCAAGAATGAATCAGGGACGAATGACCCAAAGGGTTAAATTCTCTCTCTAAATCAAAATAAGAAGAAGAAGAACAATTCTCAAGAATTGTGATTTAAGTTCATTTAAGTTCAAAACTGAACGTCGTCGAATAACGATTTTTCTTAGGGACAAACCGAAAAACGTAAACAATGGCTTTTTCCGCGAACATGTTGTCATTGAAAACTCGACTAATCAATTCACCACGATCATTTCGAAGAATAAGAGTTCACTTATCCGATAGAGTTGGAGGTTTACATGGGAATCAAAGGGTTCCAGAGGAGGGTCACGAGAAATTTACGGAAGAAGCCATTGTTTACGTTTGTTAGTTAGGTCCTAATGAAAAGTCTTTGTCGAATTCTCGTTTTTTTTCATTAGGGCGCATTTAACCTTGAGAGATTCTCTCTGGTCTCGCTCTCTTTCATTTATTACAGCGCCATTATAAAACTTTTGAGGGATCCTTTAGTACAGACCGAAACACAACAGTGCTGGCTCGCAAACTCTACAAAAAGTAGAATGAAAAACATAAAGGTGATCGGAATATGAATGAAAGAGAAAGAAATCAAAGAGCGTCTCTCAATGTTGGATTCGCCGTAATGAAAAAAAAACCCCTAGAATTGTTTCTTTGTTTCATGCTTCATGCATGATTCATGCTAATATTGTTTATTGCTGAAGCGCGGTTATCAAAAGGCGCAAAGGAGGCCAGGAGGAGCATATTAGTGTTCAGCAAGTGGCAAGAATTTAAGGAACGAGTTGTCGAATGGATTTTTCATGGTCCCGGCATAGCAGTCTGATGCCAACGAATTTGATGAAAAACTGGACTCAAAACCTCAAACGTGATTATCTCAGAAACATGATTTCAAAGTTGACGGACATCATAACTCAAAAACGGTTCGCCCGATTGAACCGCGGTGTAAATTTTTGAATCTCACACATTTTGTGTACCTAGTCGTTTTTGTCTTTTTCTTTGAAAACATATATTCAGTGCAAGCCTTTTTTGCGACCGAAAACCTTTTTTTTTAATGTTTTAGTCAAAAAATTCTTCGTACAAATACAGGAAATTTCTCGAAAAATAAGGGAGAAATATCGTGTTTGTTCTAACTCCAACGGTGCGGCTTCTATAATGTCCGTTGATCAGTTGCCGTCGGAGTTGTGACGCTGCACCTGTTGTAGCGGCCGAAGGAATTGTCCAATGTAGGCCAAAAAGAGTGTACCAAGTTGAATATAATAGAATAAAGATCCTACAGTTGCTCTGATTTTCGAAGCACGAAGCGGTTCAGCAATGACAACAAATAAATACGTTTTCGAACAATCTGTGTGTAACCAGTTGCTCGCATACACTTGCTTGGCTTTGTTTATTTGATAAAATAGTTTGTGGATTAACATGTACAAAACTGCCTGTTTCCCTTCCTACGGTTTTCTTTGAATATTATTGCAGAAATGGCAATATATGCTCTGCGAATTTTTGCCACCATTTAATCACTTTGGTGTAGATGAGACATCACATTGTTGAAGTAATGTGGTTGTTAAATGACAGGATAATGCGTACCAATAGTACTTCGCGTACCTGCAGGTATAAAATAGATCCTTCTGCGATCCTTAGCCTCTTGTCTAGTAATTCCTAACCCTACCTCTCCGTGGTGCCGACTGGGGTATGAGTAACCATTGAAAAGATCGGGTAACCAACCCCGGTGGGACCTTGGTCATATGCTGACAGGGAAGGGGGGCTGCTCTCAAAGGGTGCAGTCTATCTGAGCATCTGTTCTCCATGTCAGGGTTGGCTCAAAACAGCGTCTTTTCTCCATGTAAGGAGCGGCTGATCATCGTCCTCGTGCCAGCGTGGGATTCTGAATAGCACATGCACGATGATCCTCCGGCGAGGCAGGGGGTTGGGTAAGGCCCAACAAGCCGCCCTGTAAAAAATCAAAGTAACAAATAATACCGAAGTTAATATGGACCGGAACAATCGGCAAAGATCTAGGCAACGAAATAACAGCTAGGATTGAAAACTCGGAACATGCAACTGAAAATTGCTCTGCTTCCCGGATTGCGATAGGATAATCTACGACAAACTTCAACCACTTATCTTCAAATCGTAGCACTGCAGGAGGTTTGCTGGACAGGACAGAAGGTATGGAAAAGTGGGCATTGAGCGGCCACTTTTTACCAGAGCTGTGGTACCACGAACGAGCTGAACACCGGCTTTATAGTGCTGGGCAAAAAGTGTCAACGCGTGCTTGGATGATTGCTGAGGATCAAGGGTCGATTCTTCAACTACAGCATCATCATCGTACACAACCCACACGACATGATGATGAAAAAAAGCGTTCTATGCGCAGCTAGAGCAAGTGTATGATGACTGACCGCAGCGGGACGTAAAAGTCGTCATTGGCGACATGAATGCTCAGGTAAGACGGGAAGCAATGTATAGACCGGTAATAGGGCCTAACAGCTTGCATACTGTATCGAACGATAACGGCACACGATGCGTGAACTTTGCGGCCTCCCGTGGTTTAGTAGTCCGAAGTACCTTCTTCCCCCGTAACGACATTCCACTTGGAGATCACCTGATCAACGAACAGAGAATCAAATCGACCATGTTCTAATCGACGGGAAATTTTTCTCTGACATCATCAACGTTTGCACTTACCGCAGCGCGGACCACTACCTAGTTGCAGTATGTATGCGCTCGAAACTCGCGACCGTGTACAACACGCGCCGCATTCGAACGCCCGACCTAACATTGAGCTACTACGGGATACTGGAGTTGCGCAGGAATACGCGCAACAGCTAGAAACAGCCTTACCAACGGAAGAGAGGCTTGGCGTAGCTTCTCTTGAGGATGGCTGGAGAGAAATTTGAACCGCCATTGGTAGCACTGTGACAATAGTGATACTAGGTACTTCTGCACCCAATCGATAAAATGACTGGCTTGATGGCGAATGCAAGCAGTTTGTAACGGAGAAGAATGCAGCACGGACGAGAATGCTGCAACACCGTACGAGAGGAAATGTGGAACGGTATAGACAGGCGGAACAGGCCTGAACAGAAGATGACAGGATCCAGACCCTAATCCTTTAGGAAGTTGAGGAAGAAATTGGTCGGTTGAACAACAACAAATCTGCTGGAGTTGGCCAACTCCCAAGCGAGCTATTAAAATATGTTGGTGAAGCATTGGCCAGAGCGCTGCACTGGGTAATTACCAAAATTTGGAAGGAGGAATGTATACCGGTGTGTCCCGACTATTAAAAGGGCGACAAGTTAGACTGCTGCAATTATCGTGCAATCACACTACTAAGCGCCTCCTACAAGTTGCTCTCCCAAATTTTATGCCGCCACCTGTCACCAATTGCAAAGGAGTTCGTGGGGCAATACCAAGCGGGATTTATGGGTGCCCGCGCTACTACGGACCAGATTTTCGCGATTCGGCACATCATCTTTTCATCGATTTCGATACAATCGATCGAGAACAGCTATGGAAAATCATGCACGAATATGGATTTCCGGAAAAACTGACGCAGTTGCCCAAAGCAACGATGAATCGAGTGATGTGTGTCGTCCGAGTATCAGGGACGCTCTCGAGTCCCTTCGAATCTTGGAGAGGGTTACGGCAAGGTTATGGATTGTCGTGGTTTTTGTTTAACATTGCACTGGAGGGTGTGGTTCGAAGAGCTGGGATAGACACGAGTGGCACGATCTTCAGGAATTCTGTCCAACTCTTTGGCTTCGCTGACGACGTTGATATCGTAGCACGCAACTATGAGATGATGGCGGAAACGTACATCAGACTTAAGGCTGAAGCTAGTAAGATTGGGTTTGTGATTAATGCGTTGAAAACAAAATACATGAAGGGCTTAGCTTCCTACCACGAGTTCAGATCGACGGTGATGAAATCGAGGTACCAGACGAATTCGTGTTTCTGGGCTCATTGGTGACCACCGATAACGACACCAGCAGACAGATATGATGGCGCATTATGGTTGGCAATCGTGCCTACTGAGATCGAACAAAGTTCGCCAAACTACAAAGTTGACCATCTACAAGACCTTAATTAGACCGGTAGTTCTATACGGTTACAAAACATGGACATTGCTAAAATCGGTGGGCTGGGCATGTCGTAAGAATGTCGGACGACAGATTCTATAAAATGGTTCTCGAAAACGAATCGACGGGTTCAAGAAGAAGAAGCGCGCAACTAGCAAGGTGGATCAAGTAGAAGGCGACCTGCGAACTCTCCGCAGACAGCGAGGCTGGTGAGGTACAGCTATGGACCGATTAAAATGGAGACAACTTCTGTGTGGAGCAGAGCCTATACCGGCCTAGGTTTGATTGGTAAGGTAAGGTATGTTAAAGAAATGTTATTCATTGCATCCTCAGAACATATAACTTGTCCATAATTTGAATTTGAAATATTTGTGTGTGACCTAGAAGGTGCTTCATAATCATACATTTATTGCGCTGGTTTAGATAGAGTATAACAAATAAAATGATAATATGCCACCACTTTGCACTGAAACCGATTAGTTATATGGGGGTTCATAAACTTAATGAAAATAATAGTATATGTTCCTCTGACTATCAAAAGATTCTGTTTCCATAATTTGAAATTATCTCGTTTCGCTTCACGGAAAGTTGATTTACCCGAGCTAGTGATTACATATTCAGTGCTCAAATAGAGAAAAATAATAATTGAACTTTATATCAACTTAGCGTAGTATTTTGCTCGGGAATCTTTGGCATTATTCGAGTTTATTTTTCGGCATAGTTGTTTTTTAGAGTGAAGTATATGTTTATGTTATATAAAAAAATAGAGCATGCTTCTGTGTATGTGAAAAAAGATTGGCGTCACTAATTGCTATTCTAGCTGGTGCTTCAAATCAAGTATAGGGTTTGATATTCTTACAGTGGAACCGTTGATCTAAAATACAAAAATACTCAAAGCGCCAAGCAGCTATTATAGGAATGTTTTGAATAACCATTTGACAGTGTAGTGAAGTTACTGATACTGCAACTATAGGACGAGGAAGGTAAAATTGCTTTTACATAGAGGCAACATCAAAAGCAACGTCAGTCTCATGCGACTGTTGGCTTCCGTTCAAAGGAAGTTCAATAGTAATTTGATCGAATTTTGAAAGTGTGTCCGTGATTCATATATTCATATCCAGAGCAAAAGTTGTATGGGGTTGATAATTCCCCTTAAGACATTAGACTCAAGAAAAGTTAGTAATGATGATATCGCGAGATGAAATGATTTATCGGTGCATGTCTCTTGATGGGGAGATGAATTCATGGAAATTTCCTGGTGCGGTGTCGGAATAAGTTTATAATTACAATTGTGAACGTTGATGCGGAAAATGAATCACCATAGGATTGTGACTGAAGTATCTGGGAAAAAGACGTTACACAAATGAATATGTATTGTAAATCTTTCCTTCGTTACTTTTCGAATCGCCCTCAATTGCTGGCTTCTTTTTGTGGATTTTCTCTTGGGTGTGGAATGGCATTTGCGAATGTATTATATAGTTAGTCAGTTGAACGAAATAAATTGCAACCCAGCATCCAATATGATACATGTACATGTCAGGTAACGTCTGTGCAGCAAGACAAAATCGATAACGGTAATGTGGTCAATGAACATTTACTTTTTGAAAAGATAAGATTGAACAGAGGGATTTGATTTTTCAATATCATGTATAACATGTGCTGGGGGGTAAATAATAAATCTATTTACTTTTTGCAGGGAAGCAAGTTTATTCTGAAAGTATATCAGTCAACCAAACCGAACGCAAAATAAATACAAATAAAGATGCAAAAGTGCTCTCCCGCATGGCGGGCAAAGATCAATAAACCAAAGATGAGAAAAAAAAATTGAAATGGATTGTATTGGACATAATTTGTTTGGGGGCATATGATTTGGGAGGTAGGACGTGAGGAATATTTATGATATCATAACTACAATGAAAGCAATGCTTAAACAAATTTGGTTTGCCATTTTTTCCCGGGCAGAGACGGAAAGATTTCTACCATCATAATATGAACTTATTAACTAGTTATTTACACTAATATTTAGCTACAGAGTTAACTACAGAAATTTAACATACAACAGATAGGTTTTACATCTACTGGAGGTGCTACATGTTTGGTTTTGCATTTTCACATGTTCATTGTTGTATTCTGAGGTATGAATTGGGCTAATTTTTTTTTTAATCAAATGAAAATGTACATTTCCTGCATATGATTATAGTACAATGAATGAAAAAAACGAAGAGAGGTACAGAACTTGCATGAAGCTTACAAGCTTGGCACAAATGGCATCGTTGAGAACAGTAGTGTCATATTAATTCAGTTGGCATTCTACTCTAAGTAAGATAAGGCTAAGTTTATCGATGATGCAACAAAGAACCGAAAGTGATGAAAAGTTGTTGAGAGCAATTTAATAGCATTGAAGAAGAAAGAGCTATACTAAGCTTGTATGATCCTGAATGATGGCATTTGTGCTGATAACAGTCGTAGGTGTACAAGGAACCCCGAATTGAGCGCATATTTTTTCTGTTTTCCAATACTTTTTTTTAACGTTTATGGCTGATCATGAACGACTTAATCAGATGGATGCAAGCCAAAAACGAAGAGAACATTATCGCCAACCAAGCATTCCAGGGTATTCCTGTGTAATTAAACAGCTGTAAACATATTCCGATTACACTTGTTCTCGTTACATCGAGTGCACTTTGCCACAATCTGGATTAATCTTATTCATTGGAAAATCAATGCCACTGACCGTTGCTGCTTCTGCAGCTATAGGGTATAATGTTTTACTGATTTCAATGTAGGCTTGATCGCCGAGATGAATTTTGCTGTCGTTGGGTAGGACCAACGGATTATAAGTTGAGCTGATAAAACATTCATGTTAATGCTTGTTTTATGTTACGATTTCCGTTCGACCGGAGGTAGAGGACATCCGAGCGTGTTGTAGGCACTTTCAAGAGTGGAAGAACAGCATAGGGGAACTGCGGGTACGACGGACAATTGATTGTTTTTCAGTGATAAGCATATTTCCTTTTACGCTGAAAATTTTATTGCCCACTACACCTTGGCTACATGTCGAATCTGGTTGCTGTTATCGCCGCATAATTGTTTGGATCCTAAAGATGTCATATGACTCGTAGCCGAGGTTTTGAAGCCGATGGTGTGGAAATGGCAAAATAATTTTCTAAAAATAGGAAACACACAGCTAAGTACGACCCAACAAACAATGCGTGCCGCTTAATAGCTTTGAGCGCTGTCAAATGGTTGTACAAAACAAAATGTTAAATGCGTACTACCTCGATTATGATCCAATTCCTAGTACATTTCGGGATTGTTAAAAAGTTTACCCTCATAAGTTATCATTGGTAAAATAATAAATCATTGGTTATTTTTTTTCCTAGACCAGTTAGGTTGATAGTTTTGTACCAAACCTATCGGAAGTTCATCTTAAAATAGGTAGTTCTTCACAGTTGTTGAATAAAACTAAGCTATTGTTTATATTATGTTTAATTTTCAAGAAGTCCGTCCAGTTTTTAGAAAAACATTATTCTAATATGAATTTATACCTATTCTCGGTAGTCTTAGCAAAGTCCATCATCTTATTTGTATTTTTTTAGCGCCGGTCACACATCTGACGTTTTTTTGTTTACATAATTTGGACATAATCGACATAATTATCTATAATAGCCTGAAAGAATTTTCATAAAACGCTGATTAAGCGCTTTTTAGTAAATTTAGCTATTGTCGGCAGTCCCTGTTTTATTCGGCTATCGTTGCTTCTAAAGAGTGTGTTAAAAAGTTGTTCTATTGTAAGCAAAACCAAATAAGGTGTATTTTTGAGTACGAGTGACTTATTTGATGGAACACATGATATAACAGGATGGTACAGTTTTTCAAAGGATATTAACCTAGAGACCAAATTATCATAAAAATAATATATGTTAAGTATATTTAAGGAAACATTTACTGAATTGCTTTTTCAATACTGCTTGCTAGTCAATAATTATCAACAATGCCTAAGCCGACGTTTCATCCATCATATTACGGTTTTATTAACAACAAATAGTATTCGATAAATCAGGATTTTCAGTTTTCCGAAAAAACTTTAATAAGAATTTTCCAATTATCTCAAAGATTACAAGTTTTAGAAATATATAGTAAATATATTTCCTTTAAACTCAAGAACGGAGCATCGTAGAACAAGTGGAGGACTCAACACTAAAGAAGTCTGTAACAATAATAGTAACAATCGTTTAAATAATACGCTCCCTTTTTTTTAAATATTAAAAATAACTGAATCTTGGATTTTTTTTTATTCCTCAATGATAGTTTTTTTTTAACAATATGAAAAAAAATCACAAAACAAAAGTTCACAGAGGAGGAAAGTTACAACCAAAAGTTGGGAAAACTAGGTTCTGTTTCATCCAAAAATTTAAAAAAAAGTTATATGAAGCAAACGATAATGCCATGGCTATTTTGGTTACTTTCAATTGCAGTTTTCAGGAAACTGGCTGTTCTGATATATTATACATCATTTGTGGAGCAAAGATTTATAAAAATATGACACTCTGCCGCGTATGATAGTTAAAAAAATCTCTGGCCTAGTAACCCGTTCACATTACATGCTTTATGTTTAGATTTAGTCTTTCTGTATATGAACTTTCGTTACTTGTTTTCACTGTAATATTACTCTTAGACAAAGTCATGTAAATTTAAGTCTGTTTGTATGCACATAATGGGAGCGGCCGGTTAGACATAGATTAACAATTGATTTCAAAACTACATAAATACCATAAATATTCAAAATGAAAATTTACTTACTGTGGGAAATAAGCCCAATTTCTTTACTAAGCCCAATTTCTTTACTAAGCTGCACGAAAATAGATGACGTAAAAAAGCAGTTATTCACTGTGTGTTATGGTTACCATTCCGAAAAACAAGTTTGTGTGTCGGAATTGGAACTTTGCAACGAAGTCCTCAAAATGCGAGGCATTTCTCCCGAACAGCATTAATAAAGAGTGTCCACAATTAAATTGGGTCACTTTCAATAAGCTGTAACATTTCGCCCTTTGCGTGTAATTGTTCACACTGTGAGAATTTCATTGTGAAATTTGTTGTAGTTTCTAATATGGAGTCGAAGGAACAGCAAGTGCGCGAGAACATTTTGCACACGCACCTCGAAAACCCACTTCTTTCGCACCGAGCCATCGGAAAGTTGTTGAAAATTCACCAGTCTACTGTGTCTCGTGTCATAAAACGTTCCAGGGAACGTTTAACTGTCGATCGGAAGAAGGTGAGTGGTAGAAAAAGTGTACCATACTGTGTGAAGGATCACAAGCGAGTGGTTGCGGCTTTTAACGCAAACCCAACTGTTTCGTTCGGGATGTCGCGAAAAAGCTGCACTTGACCAAAAGTTTCGTGCAGAAAGTCAAGAAACGAGCCGGGCTCCGTTCATTCAAAGTTCAGAAAGCTGGAAACCACAATGAAAAACAGAATAACTGTACACACATATGTTGACGAAACCGCACTGCTGCATCATGGACGATGAAACACACGTAAAAGCGGACTTTAATAAAATTCCCGGCAACCAGTATGTGACTGCGAAAGAAAAGTTCGATGTCTCAGAGTCTCTCAGGAAACAGCAAGTGTCAAAATTCCCCAAGACATTCATGATTTGGTAGGGGATTTGTTCGTGTGGTAAACGGAGAAAGCCTTTCATGACAAGTTCAACTGTGAATGTTCAAGTCAGCACCAACGGACTGAAAGAAGGATCGCAAGATCATGATGGCTTTTTCGAATTAAAAAACAGTTCTGTTCGAGATGTTGCCAAAATGCTTGTTAGTTATGAGAGTAACGTCCAACGTGTCAAGGCAAGAATCCATCTAAAGACCGTCAAGATGCATAAGATGCCAAAACGGAGTGAAAAGCAGGCTGCAACCGTTTAAACGGTTTAAACCGTTTAAACGGTTTAAACCGTTTAAATAAAATGAGTACTCATGAACTCTGTCCCGCTTTATTGTCTACAGGACGAACCAGACGGAAGAATTAACCTTTTTGGCCACGTCCCGAATCGAATGACTCGGATTGCGCTTGATGTAATCCCTCAACTTCCTTGCGTTAGCGGGCTTGGTCGTCTTCGCTTTTGTTCCGCTGCCAGCGCGCCGCTGGGTCATCTGGATCTCCTTGAACGATTTATCAATTCGGGACACGGTTGATTCCCAATTGTATCGCGATCATCCTGTGGGACTGGCCTAAATTTTTCACGACCGCGCCCATTTTTTTTTGTCGAAGCACTTCTTGCTTGGAAGCCATCTAGGTAACCACTTGACAGATAATGACAAAATTTTGCATACGTTTACACTTTAAACTAGTTTTACCCAAAGTTTTACTCATGCAATCAAAAGTTATACACAAAAGTTAGTGTGGCATTTTTTTCGAGTACAATCTTTATTTATTACATGTGTCACGCTATTGACGCGCTACTAAACCACAACGGCCAGGCCAACTCTGTGGTAACTGATGAAAATCATCCGGATCTGCTCAATTTGAAAATTGAAACACGATGTTTCAGAATTCAGTACATTGAAGGATGGTGGACCTTCCGTACTTGAACGGTAGTTGCAAGTAATTTGAAAAGGGTTGGTCGTTGGGAGCATTTATTCTAGGAATATTAAGGGATGCTTATTATTGTCCTTTAACTGGATGGAACTTGAGCACTAACTCTTGTCCTAGAATTAAAACGTTTATGGTTTTAGCCCCTCTACTCGCTTTCTAAAAAGAGAAGAAGTAAACGAAGAGACCTCTTCCTCTTTTAATAAATTGATAATATCTGAAACCAGTAATGGTTTTTTGAACACTGGTTAGGTCGTGTGCGTAAAAAAAAAGTAGTAACTGCAAATGGATATCTCTCACCAATATCCTGACCAGTGCCTTGGATTGTCATAAAATATTCATAAGATATGAAAATGATTTCATTTCAGTGAAATGATAATGTTTACCTTTCCAGAATTCATGTGTATCGTGTTATCGATGAACATAACAAATGAATACACCTCTGTCACTTCTATGCAAAATGAATTTTGTTTTCTGCAATTAATGAAGTCGGCTCTAAGTGCGGGTCAAAAATCTGCTGTCACTATTGTTTTGATTATCAATCGGTAGGCATGAATTTCATAAGATGAAAGCTTAATGTCATCTCTAATAATGATTTTCCTCTTATTATTTTTTACTAAGCAATTTTGACTCCTGATCCGGCATCATCGTCCAAGAAGGATAGGTGCTAGCAATGTTGAGCAAGAATTCTCTCTGATGGACTGGGCTCCTTGCATATTTTCCTATTCCGATGGGTAATTGATATTCCTTGCGGTTTATTGAATTTAATTTGTGAAAATACGAAATTCAAATTGAATTTTTGTTCATAAATAAATATCAAAGCAGTTTGAAGAGCAAATATTCACTCTTCGGGTTACGTTTGTTGTCAGGATTCGTTATTTGATTTTCGCATGGAACTTATAGGTGTCATTATTATGTTGACTTTTATCAAGACTGATCCTGACACTAAAAAGCTAGCATCTTCTTCAGACTGTGTTTGTTTGTTTGTATAAAAACATGCAAGGCCACAGTCGTGACAATACGGCAGCAACAAACTCCGGCTCTATCGCGGTACTGCTAGCCAGCACACGATCAGCGATGCGCTTTTTGCATGTTAACAATATACACCGAAATCGCGAACTTAGTAGCCAGAGCCTGCTTCGATCACCTCATAGTGCGAAAAAGTCATGTAAGATTTTCATGATTGAAATTTGGATTTAAAAATTATCAGGTTTGAGTCACGCCATGTGGCTTAAATACGATAAATGGACAAAGATTTTTGATTAGAACCTAATGTAAAAAATGGCTTCTTCTGTAAATTTATATAAAAAATATATGCTATATAAAAAATAGTGAAATATTCCATCTAAAATATCTTATGAAGCTAAAAAAAAAACGGATTTAGTTTGTCCCGTTAAATCACCTGTCCCTTTTTTAAAATTATTTTGGTACTTTCTCTAATGATGACAGTATAAACGAATGCTAAGAATTTGTCTCGCTTGTTATCGTTCCTGAAGTGTGTCCTGGAAATCTATGACTCGTAATTGTCATAATTTTTATTACCTCGACCTCATGTGTTGGGGTAAATAATTCTTATTTTTTTACCCTTATTTACTGAAAAAACGTTCGATCGTTTCTCAGCACCACTTTACCGCATTAGATGAAATTAATACCGATCAGTAGACCCGATTCATCCATATGAATGGATGGCTTATTCGTCAGTTTCTGAAGAAACAGAGTGTTAATCAATTTATTCGTAAAACAGAATACTCACTTCCAATCATCCTTCACATATCATAGTTCTTCCAAGTACTCAACAAATGATGATGATTTATTGGGTGTGAGATTGAAATTTATACATGAGCTGTCTATTTTGAGTTTTCTCTAGAATAGAATCTTTCAGCTAAGCACCAACACTACCACCAACCTTAGAGTCTAAAATTTGAAGCTTCCATCCATCACAATTGCCGTACATCTTTACAAACCGTCGACCAAGAATCGAACTATTGATCAATCATTTTTACTTCGACAGTGATGATGGGCTGGTACGGTGGCTTAAAAGACTGACATTATGTAACATAAAATAATACCTACTTCTATCGGACCTCGATTGATAATATGAAAACAAATAAAATTTCTGTTTGGCGTGCATTATAAATTGGATCCACAGAATTATTAGAAAAATGCGTAAATTTTCTAATGTATAATGATATACCTATGGGATTTTCACCTCTCTTCCATCTGATGATCTGGTGCAGAAATGTATTTGGTTTATACCTCTTTTTTTGTGTGTTTTCCACCATTTCTACAAACTGTTTGACTCAATCCTGATTATTGACAATGACAGTGTTCCTTTGTTTGTATCCATGTCATTATGAAACTTTACATGATTGCCTTATAAAATTTCAGAAAAAAGAAGACACACGTTTGTAGAAGACATGGAACAAGGCTTAACTAAAAGGTTGATTTGCATGTGGTCTTTGCGGACGAGTCCGTCATTGCGCCGTTTTCCTGGAGAACAGTAAGGGCATCGAGCGCAAACCGGGTTCCGGCCGTCTAACGATTTTGCATGATTGGAAATGCTGAAACGGAAAACGGAAGGCAAGGTGGCAAAATACTTCCGTGCTTTTGGTCGCGAGTTCCAAATGGATAAAAAGTATTTGACCAACATGAACATAGTCATTGGAAGCCGAAGTCGAGGCCGGCCTTGTCGGAAGCGCAAGCGACCATCTAAAAGCAGTGGCTGAAGGTGCTCGTCAAGAATGTCAACACTGCAAAGCGCAATGTAGTTGTGGTTATGGACGACGAGATGTACCGGACACTCGATGCCAATGACTTGCAGGGGACCAGCTACCAGGAAGGCGTTGCGACGTGAAGTATATCTAGCATACAAAGGTCCCGAAGACGATCCTCTTGTGTGAGAATGGGATGTCACAGCCACGCTTTCTTACTTGGGGACCTGCGGTCTACTGGAAGGACTTGTCAGCCACAAGAGAACCCTCTTCACGAACTTCGTGTAGAAGGAGCTAACCGGAAGCTGTGGTCTTCCTCAAAAAACAGCAACCGAAAGACGACGCCGTGTTCGGGACGGATCGGGTCTGTAGAAATAAAAATCAAATAAACAAAGTTAAACAATAAAATTGAGCAATTAAAACTTGGATTATCTTGGAAAAAATTTAGAAAAAATAGAATGGAAAATTGCGCAAATCACTGGAAACACTTCAATTTTAAATCATCATTTTGCATAATAAACACAAGTTTTTGCGCATTGTCCGATCGTCATTCAGCCTTATTATAGAAATATTATAGGAAGGGGTCGTCCGCAATATAACCGCGATGAATGACTAATCCACCCCAGGTCATTGGATTGAAATCTATCTCTCGGATACAGGAAGACGAGTTGTCAGAAAAATAATAATTGTGTTCGTAGAGATGTTTCAAAGCCCATGAAATGTTCGAAAGAAAGTTCAGTTTCAGCTTTCATATTGTTTGAAAATAATTGCATAAAGAGTGCGTTAAAAAAATGACTTAATGTTCAGATTTTTCATGCGACTACCCTGCCATCTGGTGGTTGGTCCACTGGCCAGTAATAAATATATTCTAGTTGCCTATATACTGTTAACATTTGAGAGCTCAAATCAGTTTGTTTAGGGCAGCTATGGCGGGAACAGTGAAACATTTCGATCTAAAAAGTCGGCCATCATGGTCCCCTTCGTGCCGGCTGGATTCGATCGCGGAAACATCTTCAAGATTCTGGCACTTTTGGAGAAGGGGGAGTCCATCGAGTATAAGCCTGGTTCCGGCCGTCCGACCTTTTCAAGCGACCGGAGAATTCAACAGCAACTCAAACGACGGAAAGCAAGGTGGCCACTTCTCTCCGTGCGTTGGATCGGGAGGTCGGTGCGACCCGCCAAACGGTCAAAAAATATTTGGTTAAAGTAGATGTCCACATCCGGAAGCGTCAGTCCAAGCCAGTCGTTTCGGAGAACCAAATGGAAACTCAGAAACAACGGCTGAAGATTCTGGTCAAAGAGATCTTCCTGACCAAGCAGAACGTGGTGGTCGTTATGGCGATGAGGCATAACTACCTCCCGTTGGACGGCAACAACTCTCAAGGCAAAGGCTACTTCATCTTCCAAAAAAAAAAAAAGAAATTAGCAGCGATGTGAAGTACATGGCGCACACGAAGTTTCTAAAGAAGGTGTTGCTGTGGCTCACAATCAGTGAAAATGGGATGTCACGTCTCCTCTTCTTTTGGTCGGGGCGGGCAGTGAACGGCTAGATCAACAGTGCAAAGTGCCTCATAGTAGTTGCCACCTTTATTAAAAAGTACCACAAGGATGAAGACTTCATATTTTGGTTGGATCTAGCGTCGGCCCACTACTCGAAGTGGGCGTTGCAGGCACAAAAAAATGTACCGCTTCACGACTGTATTGCTTTAACTGTCACCTTCTCTCCCCTATGACAGCCTCGCAATTGAGCCCACAGTGAACCAGTCATGCGACATGCATCGTTGTCGTCTTTTACTGTACACGATTCGCTTGTTCGTGTGGATGTTTTTTTGTTTTATGGTCTCCGATAGCCTCGGTTGTTCATTCGTTACGCTTCTCAAAGATACGACATGTACTTCGTGACAGTCGATTCGGGTACGCCGAAAAATGTCACCGCTTCACGAAGGCTGTCCAAGCGAAAGAATTTACGAAACAGAAGACATGACAAAACGGAAAAGTAACATCCCATTCGGCTTGTTACGTTAAGAGTGTGGTGATTTCAACAAACCTAGCGTAGCATCGACTGTTACTATACAGCATTTTTTCATGCATGCGTGCCCTGTTGCCAAAACTTTTTGGGTGGCGTACCGAACGAACAATAGCAAGCGATAGTTTGGTTCACACAAAGACTGTCGATGCAGTTCAAACTGACTTTAGCAAGAAAGCTGTACTATTGGGAAGCCTGGGGCGTAGGAGGAATTGGAGTGGTTGGACATTCCGGTGGTCCCCAAGCATGCCCACTCTCCCAACATGCCCCAGCTCCGCCCACTCGAGAAGTTATGGAAGAGGATAGTATATTAAAATAATTTCGTGACCAAAACGGCGGATGATTTGATCAAAATGACGACCAAGTAACTAAAGAATATGCCTTCAAGCTTCGTTTTTTCATCTATGGTCCAAATTTCAGCTATCTGCCGCAAGGTGGCATGGCAGAAAGTAGAAGTTTTAGTTTTCTAATGAATGAAATGCAATTTGGTTTGTGAAAATATCTATTTATCTTATTTTGAAATGAAGATTTTCTCGTTAATAATGTTCTCTTTTTATTTTTAAATCTCATTTCTTCAAGCTCTGATTATATTTTGATTTAATTTAGTTTTATCGTTGGGCATTTATTCTCTATTATAGAAAATTTCCGGTTTATTTTTCCTGGTATGGTGACTTGTTGTTTCTCAGCCGGCGATAATTGTTTTTTAATGGAAAATTATTTAGGATTTATTGCGAATTTGTTTTGATAGTTGTACCATCTTTTTATGGATTCTTTCAATTACTCCAGATTTGTTTGAGTGAAAATTAAATTTCTTAATTTCCATTCTTGCTTTAACACAATTGAATAGTTTTGCAAAATAAGAAAATGTTAAGCTTTTTATGAAAAATCTGTTTGTACATATTTGGAAATTAATTTTCAACATTATTGTTTTGGAATTGGTGATTTTTTGATTTATATTGTTTGATTATATTCATTTTAGGTTTTTCTCTCCAAAGCTCTGTTTGTGTTTTTATTTCTGGTTTCTTTTTTTGTGTACCTTTATTAATTTATTGTTGTTATTACTGTTGATTTAGTTCAATTTTTTTTTTCATGGGAACTAAAAGTTATAATGCAATTTGGTTTTTGTTATTTCATTTTTCAATGAAAAGTTTCAATTTCTCCAGATTTTTTAAATGGGAATTTTTTGTTTGTTTTCCTTTTAGAATATCCAACAAAAATACTCCACGCTCTATTACGAGATAAGAATCAAAAGTAAATACAAAACGCATGTTTAACGTGAGCATTATGCCAGTGAAACAAGAACCTTATGTGATACAATACTATGGTAATTTAAAAAAAAAACGGATAGTACTCTTTCAAACTGTACTTTTGTGCAACGATTGTGGAAAAAATGGAAATTTCTTAATTTGAACTATGATGATAATGTACTTTGTCGAAACATACATAATAATCAATTGGTGGCAGGAGATATATCTGTTCATGTACTCTATAAATAGTACATTGTATGGGTTTTGATGTTATCGTTTACCGGTTTTGTCGGATTAACGGCGGTATCGTTTTGCTGAATTATAAATGTATCGCTATTTTCAACTAAAATCAAAAGTTAAAAATAAACACCTAGATGTTAGATTCGGTACGGTCATATTGAAGAAACCTGAGCCATAGCCAAAATGTGGCAGATTTTTTAAGAAAAATGTCGAGTGTTACCTGAACTAGTTTAGCCTAACAATTTGCATATTTTTTGGAAGAATTTCTGTTGAACGATGTGTTTCAAGTTAGCAAGGTCTCCTGTATAAATATTGTGGATGGATATTGATAATGAATGACAATTGATAAACGTTTATAATAATGGCTGCGTTATTTCTTCAACTCTATTCAATATCAATTGAATAACAATCTGTAACAGAAGCGCAATATTTTATTCATGGTACAACTGTGAACGGACTATTCATAAAAGCCGTCTAATTGTTCCTAATTCAATAGGTTCAGATGAGGAGAGTATCTTTGATAATTGAAGATTACCTTGATACCGCGTAAAACAATATAAATAACTGCCTAGCTATGGAAAATACAAAATAATAGTTAAACTCTCAATCTTAAGCGAGTGAGTAAAGACAATTATTTGAAAAGCTCCACAAACTAACGAGATCACAACCAATGATACCCGATTGAACGGTACCACTTATGATTACTTTTTTTACATAGCAAACATCAAATTTCGCGTTTGACTGCCTTTTCCACTTTCATGCTACCGATTTACTGACTCCTTTTCGCACGGTTACCCGTCGTTGATGATCCAGGACGAAACTCTTTATTTTTTTTTTTATTATTTATTTTCCGTCGGCCTATTTCCTCACATGGTGACAATCACCGACGCCAGGGAGACGACTCCACCACCTGGACCCTACCTAACGACTCATGACTATGAACCGGGACCAACGGCTTTACTTCCCTTCCGAAGGAAGACGTGACCAAGATTTTCTCGCCTCAGAAAAACCACCGACGTCGACTGGGATTGAACCCAGACCCACTGGGGTGCCAGTAGCAGTCACGCTTACCACTACACCACCGACGCCGGCAAGAAACTCTTTATAGCATGTGTATGTATTTCAATCAACGTCAACTGCATGTATCTAAGTCTAACATAGAGAACTGAAAAAGCAATAAACGACTAGTGGAAACGAACCTTTGATGAATAAATAATTTTCCAGCTTATTATTTCTTCTAGGATTTTGTCCCGTTACTGTGTGTGATTCACCAACCGATCGAGTAACTACCAGTTTCGTAACGTTTTCACTCTCCGCATGCCGCTAAGGATCGTCGGTACGCATACTCGCTCCTATGAGTGACTTTTTACATGTAAATCAATGCTCAAAGATTCTCAACGATAACAATTGGATTTATTTTTAGAAGATTTTCTCTGCCACCCCTGTGCAAATTCATTTTGACATCATGTGGCATGTGATCCGTATTTTCAATTTATCCGTACGTAATCATCTTAACGTGTCAGGTTTCTTCAATGTTCTTTGCTTTTGAAACAAGCTGATTTCCTTGGTGGCATTCTCTATCTTACCATGCAACTCACGTCTAACAACAAAGCCGCTTTCAGTATGCACTCTTTCTTGAGTGCCAGTTATTTGCTTTTCTATACACGTTTCCAGACGTTCAATTATGCAAGATTTATCAGCATCACATGTAAAATTGTAGAACAGAAAATTCAACATTCAACTCTTGTGTCTAATGTAGTCAACTAAAATGTACTAGCTAATCGTAGCACAGTTGCTATCGTACTTACGTGACTAACACGGGGAAACTGTGTTCTTTTGATTGTTTATTTTTTGTATACGATTACCGAAATTCTACGACCAACGAACAGACTTAGCTAATATACAGGATTTTTATCTAAGTAAAACAAATTACCATGATCTCTGCCCGGGGTCGGCCAATAGTCAATCTATAGATTAATATTCTTTATTTCTAAGACTTGCTTGATTTCATGGAAGGTGTTCGTTGGAACTGAATAATGTTACACAAAAAGGAGAAATCTCGGAAGACACGAAGGAGGAGGATGCTAGGATTAATTTTAAATATAAAAAAAAACACTAAAAACTAAGTGCTGTGCATTGAGTGGCAACGTGAGTCTAAGGCATGAGTAAGTGACTTTAGCAGCCAGTGCACATATACAGTGTAAAGAGAATAAAGCTATCACAACTGTGTCGTTGAAGCTAGGCCGCTAGAACGAGACCTAGTGAACTTATTAAGACAATATATATAGAGAGATAAAAATAGATAAAGTTAGAAAAAGTTTTGTAAGAGTGTTCTGCTATCTAAAATAAACGTGTATAGTTGAGAAAGAAACATGAAGTTTGAGCTTATTTTCTTAGTAATAACAAATTTAACCACTAAATGTAATATTGAGTGACGGACACTTTCGTACATAATTGTTTCGAGTCTGACTACTAGAATTTCCATTGAAAATAGATTGTTGAACCGGACTTGCGGCACCGGAGCCACCACCGTAACTAGTCAGTTGTCTTACCATGCCGGAACCGAGCTGCTGCAGCAGACCCGATCCGGACCCGAGTGGACCGGAGGATAGTACTGTCGAGGTTCGACGGCTACGGATCGACTGCATGCTGGACGAGAGCAAAAATGGTACGCTACTTGACGTATTTGGCATCGAGCCGCCCTGTGAAAGAAAAAAGGTAAAAGAAAAAAAAACGAACCCATAGGAAAAGCACAAGACGGTCACGGCGGACAAAAAGGTATGAAGAAAGAGAAGAGAAAAAAAAATTCATTAGTTTGGTTGTATATTACATTGGGATGCTTAGATGTGGCATGATATGAATATTTGGAAGGTCAAGTCAGCCTAGAATTTTTTCATTTGTTTTCTGTTTATGTTTGACCATGAATTGAAGAAGCAAAGTTGCTCTTCAGTCTGCTGAGAAATTTCGATGTATTTTACATCATCTGAGGGGCTTTTCACGTACCTGTGAAACTTCGCCCACGTACACTAAATTGTCATTCTTGAACCTATTTAATCGACGTTTGAAAGCTGCTCATTAACCTTCCTAATGCATTCAAAAATGACTACGAATAATGCATTCGGGTCATTGACCCGGGTTTGATCCAATGGTTTCTCGATAATTATTTAAACTACACTCAATTACTCAATTACACTCAAAATAGCAATGATAATTTTAGTATGATTTAAAATAACTATAGCTAACAATCTTGGATTGGAGGGAATAGACCGTTTATAATCTGTGCCGGCTAATCGTGATGGGTGAGTCATAAGTAACGGGACTAAAGCCATTTCATGTTTTCCGCCACACGCGCAAGAGAGGGACAAATAGCTGTGTGTGGTTTTGTGGGCGTTAGCGCAGTGCGTTTTCGTTCGTTTACGATGAAGATCGCGGAAGGGTTTTATTTGGGAGCGCGTCTTTCGGATGCTTGGGCAGCATCCGTAATCGGTAGTGGTGAAACACTTTTCGATTAAGGGCCACTAGAATTCCACGATTTATAACATGATCGCTCGGTTCTACGCTGGAATGCCGACATTAAACGCATTAAAAGCTGTTGCCGAGGACAGGAACCAGGAAGCTTGCCAAGAAGTTCGATACGTCGTAGAGCACGGTGATCAGCATCCTGAAGATGGAGGGTGTGAAACTTTACAATCGAGCATCCAGATCGAAGAACACAAAGATTTTTTTTTAAACAGGGGATAAGTTTCACTTTTACTTTGGAACCTTGTAAAAAACACTAAATAGAGTTGATAAATTCACATGCATAAACATTTTAAATTGCTTCGATTTTGGTTGCATGCCTTACCTTTCCATGCTATGGTCAAAATACAGTTTTTAAAATTTTGAGTATTCACACCAAAAAATGGGAATTTTTTGAAAAATTGCCATATGATTATCGGCGAAAACAAACCGTGTTAAAAAACTGTGTTAAAAAAGACCTTAGGGTACACGGAAAATAAAATTCCGGGGAAGTGCCGAAAGCTGTAGTATTTTAAGCCAGGCGTCTCCATCGTTATGAACGACGAGAAGTACTTAACGTTCTCGAACAGTTCGACATATGTAGATTTGTGTGGTAAATACGGTTCTTGATACTTTTGTAGTCATGTATGTATCTTTGGTATTTTTTGAAAATAATTTTTCCTATGTGCCTGAAAAATTAATGAATGGGAATGCACTGAATGTTTCGCTAGTTTGGCAAACATAACTCAAGAAGTTTTGTGAGGGATATGCATAATACAACAGTGAAAGTAGGAGGAATGAAGCAAAATTCGAGCAAAATTCAGGCAATGCACGCTGGTGAATTTATTTCTCGAAAGGAGTGGTGCCTTACTCTAAACGGAAGTGATACCGGAATCAAAACGAAATCGGCACGAAGAGCATTACAGGGGTCCCTTGACAGCTCAAGCAAATTTCCCAGGCTACTACCATCTGATAGGTTACTTATACCGTTATGATGATGATCGACCAGATGTAGAATTTGTGGTAATGATGTCAAATAATGTACATTGGGAAACTAATTGCGACGATAGCATTCTATCTGAGGAGACCGAACATGGTGGCGTCTATTTGTGCGTTATCAAAGGTTGCAATTGCCAATGATGTATTGTAATGCAGTAATGTTCCGAACATATATTTAGCTTTAAATGCTAGGACAATAACTTGTGACCATGTGCTTATCGTCAGGGGAAAGACATATTATCCGACATACTTCTTTTTTATCAGAAAGAAGATTAAGCCGCTATAACCATTAGCCATATGGATCTAGGACTAAAGTTGATGCTTTTGTCTCAGTCGTTTGAATAGCAATGGAACATCGCTTAGCCTTTCAAGGCTAGATGCTCCAAACGACCATTTTTATTTGAATTTGTGTTCTGTACATCAAACAAAGCATTCTATTTAACTATTGTCTCAGACTATTCATATTATTTTTCCTTTCATATCTTCATGAAGTTTGCGTGGGTTCCCTGCGTCTTCTTAAGAAACATATCAAATCCTCCTTATTTCCAACGTTTGCCTTGACGTGGCCTGGTGAGCGATCGAGAAGGGGTTTCAGGGAGATTATTGCGTGAAGAAACATATCGGTAACTGATTCCATTTCATGGTGACATGCAATGTCTTCAATGAATTATTCCTCACTGCACTGAAAAAAATCTTGTAGTAAAAACTAACATTTTACCCGACTATGGAAACGGTAATACTAATGCTATGCTAATGCTTAATTATTGTTTCAGCAGAATCTAGTAGTGAGGCACATCAAAATTTGCACAACTTCATGGGTTATTCATCAGAATCTATATTAATGGTTCAAGACAGCCAGATACCAAATGGTTACCTCGTAACAGGTTCCGGATGCCTCATACAAGTGGCCAAGTTATGGTTTAAACAAAGTCCAGTCGCCCTAGTCGTTGGATCAAATCCGTGTCAAATTAGCCCGATTGCATTATTCGTAACTTTTTTTAAATGTATAAATTGTTGTGATTGACCGACTGTTCTTCCATTGCAAGCAACACCTGAGCACGGATCAGCATGTTTTTTCCCCAGTCGTTCAACAACGTCAAACCTATTGTGTCTCACTTCTTATGTGACGGATATCTGCAGCATTTGACAAGGTTAACCACCAAATTGCTGTGGCGAGGCTTGAAAGGTTTGGAATGCACGGAAAACTTTTAAATTGGATCCATTCTTATTTGATTGGTCGTCACTCGCAAGTAGTCATTAGTGAATCCACCTCGGCATCATTTCCTATCACGTCAGGAATTCCACAAGGCAGTCATCTTGGACCACTCATCTTTCTTCTTTACTTCATCGACGTGAACGCAGTTCTGGCTGGACCGAGACTTTCTTTTGCGGACGACTTCAAGCTTTACCTCAACATTCGCTCAGAAGCTGACGCGCATTTTCTGCAAAAACAGTTAGACTCTTTCGTTGATTGGTGCCAAAGGAATCGTATGACCGTTAATCCTGAAAAATGCTCGATTATTACGTTTTCTCGATTGAAGAATCCCATAGTCTACAATTATTTCTTTGCTGGAATTCTTTTGGAAAGAGTGGATCAAATAAAGGACTTGGGAGTTAGTCTTGACTCCCAATTGACGTACAAGCAACATGTGTCATTTATAGTGAACAAAACCTCTAAAAACCTAGGGTTTATTTTTCGTCTAACTAAAGAGTTCACCGACATTTACTGCTTAAAGGCGCTCTACTGTGCGTTGGTTCGTTCGACTTTGGAATACTGTTCAACTGTTTGGAGCTCTCACTACCAATGTGGAATCGAGAGAATTGAATCAGTTCAACGGCGATTTATTCGATTCGCACTACGACGGAGTCCACAACACATATTTAGCTCAACAATATTTACCTCACATTTTGGCAGAAGTGTCAGGGTATGATTTCAATTGAGGTTAAATGAGGTGATTGAGTGCGGTGGAACTGAATACATAATACACTCAGTGTACTACACTTAATACAGAGGGTGTCTGACGTCCCGATCGTACATGACCATTAAATTCAATGATTACATAACAAAATGATTCGAATATTGCCGCTTTCTTTTTGAAAATAGTATGTTTGGTATATTTTCTAGTGATTGACTTAAAACGTTTTCATTCATTCATTTATTCACTGCGTTGTTTTGGTGACATCGATGGTGATTATTTTGCCCCGTTTGTTCATTATGCCTCTTTATCCCTGCGACCAGGTGGTCCCGGAGAATGGACACAGTCTCACAAAACTGCATTAAGCTTAGTGACGATTAACGCAAGCATACTAAAAAATGTTTGTTTTCCTACAGATAACCTAAAACTTTCCATTGTTGTTCGCGATAGAAAAGATATTTTGGCCAGCTGTCGTCCAAAACGCTCTACCACATTTCCAGAAAGCACACTACACACTTAGACAATTTTACTGTATTCGGTCATTTATTACCGAGCTTTCAACAGCTGAACGTTCGGTTATTCGATTTATCGGATTTCGGTGAAATTTTACAGTATTCCTGTAAAAAAATTACCGGAGCTTGTCAAATTTTACCGAAATCCGTTAAATCGGATTACCGTTCAGCTGTTGAAAGTTCGGTAAAAATGAACGAATACTGTAATATTTGAAAGTTTGGTTAAAATGACCGAATACTGGAAAACTTTCTAAGTGTGTACCACGGTAACGTCGAATTGCTTATGTTAAAAGCGTTTTTGATTTAAAAATATGGGAACTTAAATATTTTTAATATTAAATAATAGTATGCACAAGTGTTAGGTGGGAATTATATGAATTATAATTAATATTTGAAAATCAAAATTGAAATGATTACACCGTGTCCAATATATTCTCACACACTTTTTCCATGCATTGGTGTCGTGCAATTACTCAACATGCTTCACGTATGTGTTGGTGTAGTTTTGCACTATGTTTATGCAAACGCTTTAAGGTTGTGTCCGATTGTTTTAATTCGGTGTTTGTCTTTTACCAGCGATGAAGGAGTTTCGTGCTGTGGTGATAAAAAAGTTTTTGAAATGTGAGCGCCCGGGCGCTATTTTCAGAAATTTGAAAAACCTCGGAGCAAAGCTGAACCATCCGAAGGTACCGTGACACCTGCTCGTTGGATGACTGTAAGAGATCCGGTCGTACTCGTACGGTGCGGACTGCACGAGTTGTTAAAGTTGTCAGGGAACGGATTAGATGAAAATCACAGCGCAATGTTACTTAAATGGCCGCAGATATGAATGTTTCGAGATCGTCAATGCACAATATACTGCAAAATGACTTCAAGAAACGTAAGGTTCACGGAGTTTCGGAACCTTCCAAGCAGAAACAAATAGAAAGACCAAGTCTACTTTTGTCGCTGCACGGTGGGAAAGAATTAATTGTTTTCGACGAAAAGCTATTCGTTTTGCAACAATCTCACAATGTCCAGAACGACAGATTGTGGGCTCACTTCGAGAACTGTTCCAGGGAGTGATAGGAATATTTCACGGTTCCAAAGTGCTGCACAGATAAAACGAAACATGCATTTTTCTGCGTTAACTAATGCACACAAAGGGAATGCTAGATTTTGCACAAAATAATGGGATATTTTATGTAAGTTTAAGCCAGATAACGCCTGAATCAAGCCTGTTGTATGAAAGATTGCAAACATTGTTGTATGGCTTAGCAGTGACTACAACCAATTGAGTTATTTACGTCCCCTTTGGCTTGGAATTACACGAGGGAAACTTTTACGCGCTTCTTAAAAAAAAAATCTGTGTGCGTCAGTGATGGTTTGGGGAGGAATTTGCAAGCGAGGCAAATTACCACTGGTTTTTATCGAAAAAGGCGTTAAAGTGAATGCCGTATATCATAAAACGGAAGTTTTGGAGAAAGTTGTCAAGCCATATGTACAAGAGGTGTTTGGAGATGATCAGTATGTGTTACACAGGACTGAGCGCCATCGCATACTGTAAATCTCGTTCAGGGCTGGTGCCGAGAAAATTTGACCGACTTTTGGACAAGAACGAATGGCCTCCCAGTTCACCAGATCTGAATCTCTTGGATTATTTCGTATGGTCATACATGTTAGCCAAGGTAAACGACCACAGGGCGTCTAATATGAACCAATTAAAAACCGTAATCAAACGAATTTGGGACGAAATGCCGATGAAAGTCGTGCGTGCTGCCTGTGACGGTTTCGAAAAACTTCTGGAGCTGGCTAAGAAGGTTAAAGGCGGTGTTATTCCAAAACATATGCTGTAGTTGATCAGTATTCTATTGCAATATAATGGGCAAAGTTATCACTAAAATCTGGATTATCGATTTGAAATAAATAGAGTTTTATTTTGTATGAGAATATATTGGTCAGGGTGTAAGTCTGTTGTATTTTTAACAACAGTTTTTCAACAATTTGATCTGGTTTCTTATTGTATCTGCCGGCAGGTGTCTGAAAAAAACAAATGTTTATATTCAAAATTAAAAATTCAAAACATATTTTTTGCTTCCGCTCAATTTATCATAAAATAGGATAAAGATAAATCATGTTAAAGATAACCTTTTCTTTGAGAATTTGGCACTCAACTGTAGGTGTTCTGAACAACATACAGATAAAAAAATTATGCGTCAGATGCATCAGATTCTTACTTTTGGTGAGGGCGTATAGAAGTTGTGCAAATTTGTCAGTGAAAATATTCAATTCATACACACTTAGAAATTATAAATTTTACACGAGACCTAATTCATGTTTGTAAATAGTCCGGGAACGTAAAGTCGGGGAATGTCATAGTTGGGGAACAAAAAGAAAGATTTCGTGTAAAATTATGTCTCCTGAAACTGAAACATACGCAATTCGACAAAAGATGTGTTCAGTTGAATTTATTTTCTCATCTCTTTCAACACAATCTTATGCGCTAAAGGACGCTTGCATGTGTCGGTCTCAGGGACAGAAATTTACACGAGATTTTGGTAGTGTGTATAGTGTAGTCATAATAGCAGTATCAGTTGCACAGCAACAATTCATATTGGTTTATGATGTTATGGTGCAAATCAAACACACCCGACTGACTTGACCTTCCTGTAAAGCATAGTGGTTATGGTTATGAAATAATGTTCAGCGGATTTTCCGTTTCTCCAATACAACATCACTAAACAGCTCATAGTTAGTTTGTCAGTAACTAACTGCTCACTGCTAGTTTCGTGCATTACAATCAAACGATGATTGCAGTTACTGAATAAAACTCGCCGACGAACAAACTTTTCGAACGAAGCATCATTCTCCAAACAACAGAAAATATAAGTCAACTAGAACATTCAGTAAAATAACGAGAAAAAGATAGATATGATCGTATAACTCAAACTGCGAGCAGTAACTCATTCCACGTAGTACTAACAATTCAAACAACTGTCTTCATACCACATGACAGCTTCTATTGATATCAACAGTTATCTGATGGGTTGGTGGCAGTGGGAGGGAGAAGCTGTGGGTAAATAATAAAACTCAAATAAACCAGGATAACTAAAGTTTTTTTTATTTCTCTCTCTCTCTCTCTCTCTCTCTCCAATATTCATATTAACTCATCGAAACCTGAACAACTTTTTCGTTCGAGCGAGGTACAGACAGTGAAAAACTAAGAAAATTTCCCTACACGCCTTAGTTTTCGGAATGGACGGATGCGGAGAGGGAATGAGAGTAATTGTTCACAATATGATAGGGTTGGAATATTGTCCCGAAAAGTGGGACTTTTTTCTTTGCACAAGTGAGTTTATCAAGATTGGAATAGAGGGAAAGCGAGAGAAGTAGTTGTGGATTTGTGGTGAAAATGATGAAATTGA
The DNA here is from genome assembly GCA_034211315.2 of Aedes japonicus. NCBI lineage: Eukaryota > Metazoa > Arthropoda > Insecta > Diptera > Culicidae > Aedes > Aedes japonicus. Next base: position 143,241 of record JASCZW010001134.1, read on the forward strand.
AGTTGCCTGAGTCAAGATGGGAATGGAAAAGTTTGTCTTTTATCGGGAATAATATGTGGAGAAAACCAAGGGTTCAAGGAGGGAGCAGGTGCGAAAGTTGATGGGAGACAGAGTACTCACGATCATGCTCCGTGAAAGCTATGAAGGAGAGAAAACTTATGTTTACGTTCATATGAAGATGAATGTCTTATTACACACTACGGGCGATAATGCTAACGTACAGACTGGAATGGTAGAAAATGGTTCAGGTCTGTTGGAGACTTAACTAAGATGTGCATTTTTCGGGTGAATAAGTTATGATCGTATGGTGGTGAAAATAATCGTGATTTGAAAAATGTACAAAACTACAGAACAAACAACTTAATGCTAGCATTCAGAATGATTTAGTGAAACTTTGTTTTGAGAATTTCAATGTTTTGAATGTTGTTATTTATATTCTCGCTTAGTTATGTTTTGATTTTTATAGGTCGAAAAAGTTTACATTGGTTTGTTTATGAATTTTGTAGTATACATTATCAAGCATCTTTTCGTTGTTAATATAATAACATTACGCAATCATTGAACAATTATTGTGAATTTGCCTGTTTCTATGCATGTTTGAAACTTGATTCAAAATAAGTGTTTCAAAATCCAGTTACACAAAAATTAAAATATCAAAATCTTGAAAACAATGCGAAAAACGTTCTGCAAATTAAGTTCAAAAGCTGTTGAAAGATTAAACCTTAAAGTTTGCCGAAAAAATAATATGAAGGTGGCTAAAATCTTCATGAAACTATATGTTCCAAATTTGAAGCGCTTAGGTATATCATTCATACGATTAAAGTTTCATGTTGTTTGCTGTCTTGAAAAAATATGAAAAATTGAGGTCTAAAATCTTTATAGTTTCTTTGGTTTTCTACTTTAAATTCTAAACAGCAATGCCAATCGGACATAATTTAAGCCTAATTGTGGATTCAAGCCACCTTCACATTTCGGCATACGTTAAGCATGTGGCCAAATAATGAACTTTTTTGAATTCTATCCAACTCCTCAATATAACCTTATGCTATCGTTGTTTCTCACAGAACATTTCTCAAAAACGTCCATATATTCAGATGGATGTTGTCAGATCAAGCATGTAGTTTTCAACTTTGCAAATATTTTTAATTCCTAATTGTTCGTCACATGCCAGAGCGTTAAACTACTTGATATTACTTAATATGTTATTTTTGCTAAAGAGAAAAAAATGTAACATAGTATAAAAACAATCTTCATCTCTTAGGCTTTGAGTAAAACTACCGAATAATAGACATCATCGAAAAAATAGTTTTTTTAATTTGAGATTGGAATTGTTTTTTATTGTGTTCAACAGCATTTTTTCCGTCGGCCTATTTCTCACATGATGACAATCACCGACGCCAGGAAGACGACTCTACCTCCACCCTACCTATCAACCTATGAAATACTTTCTTCCGAAGGAAGATGATTTTTTCACCTCAGAAAAACCACCGACGACGACTGGGATTGAACCCAGAGTCACTTGGGTGCTAAGTAGCTACACCACACACGCCGGTGACAGCATTTTATGATTGAATCTTTTAAGGTACATTAAGGAAAGTTTTACATCAAGTTGAGCTTCCCCGATGCAAACATGTTTTGTGTTCAATGTTAAACGAATGTGGGAGTATGATGCTTAAAATGATGATGAAATTTTAATATTTGGACTCCTCAGAGAGAGGTGAATGAAACCACTTACCGCTATAGTATGTAGTAAGTGGATCATTCAGCAATTTATATATAAATATAATGATATGAATGACATTCAAAGTCTTTAAAATAAGTCAAAATAGCTTTTCTGAATATAAATTAATTAAAGGGTGTCCACAGTTAAATTGCATCACTTTCAATAAGCTGTAACATTTCGCCCTTTGGGTTGATTTCAACGAAATTTTGGGTGAAATGACCTCAGCGTGTATTGTTTACACTGCGTGAGTTTCATTGTGAAATGTGTCGTAGTTTCGAAAATGGAGTCGAAGGAACAGCAAGTGCGCGAGAACATTTTGCACACGCACCTCGACAACCCACTTCTTTCGCACCGAGCCATCGGAAAGATGTTGAAAATTCACCAGTCTACAGTGTCTCGTGTCATAAAACGTTTCGGGGAACGTTTAACTGTCGATCGGAAGAAGGTGAGTGGTAGAAAAAGTGTTCCGTACTGTGTGAAGGATCACAAGCGAGTGGTTGCTGCCTTTAAACGCAAACCCAACTGTTCCGTTCGGGATGTCGCGAAAAAGCTGCACTTGACCAAAAGTTTCGTGCAGAAAGCCAAGAAACGAGCCGAGCTCCGTTCATTCAAAGTTCAGAAAGCTCCAAACCGCAATGAAAAACAGAATAGGACAGCTAAAACACGTGCGCGTAAGCTGTACACACAAATGTTGACGAAACCACACTGCTGCATCATGGACGATGAAACACACGTAAAAGCGGACTTTAAACAAATTCCCGGCAACCAGTATGTGACTGCGAAAGACAAGTTCGATGTTCCAGAGTCTCTCAGGAAACAGCAAGTGTCAAAGTTCCCCAAGAAATTCATGATTTGGCAGGGGATTTGTTCGTGTGGTAAAAGGAGCAAGCCTTTCGTGACAACTTCAACTGTAAATGGTCAGTATACATGAATGAATGCCTGAAAACGACTGCTTCCGTTTGTCAAAACACACAACGTTCCTACAATGTTTTGGCCGGACCTAGCCTCTTGTCACTACTCCAAGGATGTTCTGGAGTGGTACAAGACGAATGGTGTCAATTTCGTGCCGAAGGATCTTAATCCCCCAAACTCTCCAGAGTTGCGGCCAATTGAAAAATATTGGGCTATAATGAAGCACGAACTTCGTAAGCATCCTAAAGTTGTCACTACAGAACAGGAAATGTTGAAGTCATGGTTGAAAGCGGAAAAAATGTCGGTTCAAGCGTTGTACAAAATCTTATGCGTGGTATTAAGAAGAAAGTTCGGGCTTTTGGATTTGGTAAAGAATTACAGTGAAATAAAAATACCTAAACCAAGATTATACATTGTATTTATTCCTGAATATTTCATGACAATCGGTTGAGAGACTTGTTTTTGAGAACGAGTTTAAAGTGA
>JASCZW010001135.1:0-17210 GCA_034211315.2 Aedes japonicus
ATTACCATCATTGTCATATTCCGTCAAACCGACGTATTTTTCAAACTGGACAGTTATGCATGACTAAGCGGTTTCGTCGCACTATCAACATCACCGCCTAGGGTTCCTTGAAACGGAAGTTGTTTTTTGTTATTATTGAGTCAGATTACAATTGCACAGACGTTTTTCAATGCGAGATCGCTAATATTTGGTTTAATTTCTTCTCTATTTTAGGTAAGTCACGGCTGTCAACTCGATTGCAGTTTTTGGTGTATCCTGGAAGCCAGTGTATATGAATATTAATACTAAAACAGGTAACGTAACTTATGTAAAACAAAAAAAACAACTACAAAGAGGGTTTCACGAAGTGTTGACGTTGAACTAGAAACCTGTTTTTCTCATTATCGTTATTAGTCATTTAATTTTTATTCTTCTAATTGGGATGGATTTAATTTTTTTAAATTCATGACAAGTTCGTTAACCTTCCGCGGGTATCAAAGAAAGCTGACACATACGATCTAAGGATCAATATTGACCCGGATCTCAACCCTTTCTAGAATTATGAAAATTCAACCTAGACACCATGTTTAATGTAAAAATATACACAATATATATTTACATTCCAGACTAGTTATAGAGAGTTCGAAAAGTTTTTCAGTGTGCCATTTGTCGTCTTGTGAGATTGTCATACTAGTTCCAGATCTTGCAGCAGAGATGGCGCCACAATCTATCTTTGCAAAATGAAGCTGTTGAGAATTTCCGTTTTCTGCAAAGTTATTCTTTTGACATGATTATGTTAGTTTCAGATCATTCAGCAGGGATCTAGCTTTAGTTTATGCTTGTTAAATGAAGCTTGAGAGAGTTGCCATGTTAGGCATAGTTGTTTGGTATGTTATATGTCGTCTTTTATCATTATCATGTTATCAAATTTTGCCGCAGAGATGGCGCTGTAGATTATCTTTGCCAAATGAAGCTCTAGAGGGTTGTCGCCTTCGACAAAGTTGTTCAGTATACAAAATGCAGTTTGACGTTATCAGATTAGTTCCAGATTGTGCCGCAGAAATTGCCCTGTAGTCTATTTTTGTCAAATGAAGCTAGAGAGAGTGGTCGTCTGCGACAAAGTTGTTCAGTACCCGCATAACGAAAAACAATTTGCAATATCGTCAAAACTATATGTCGAATGTAATATATATTATCACATTTTATGTTACTGTTATCATATAGTTTAATCTCGTTTTCACCTTATAACTTCTACATTAACACTTATCGTTAATGTATGCCATATTATTGATGCAAAACCGAAATATCTGCTCTCACGCTTAATCGACGCCAATTTGGGTCCCTGATAGTCCCCAAAATATTTTAACACATTTGGTTTTAATTTGGCTTTGCACACGCTGATTCAAAGTTTGTATGGGAATTAGTATGAAGAATCTCAAACTTACATATCCAGATCCCAAACGTCTTGATATTATGTCCATGAACCAAATCTTATATACATTCATATAGTGTAAGTTGTCAACTATCAAAATGCCGAAGATACCTGACATGTAAATTTTATACAAAATAGTTATTCAATAAAACAAAAAATACAAACTTTAGGTATGATGTTTTATTCTTATTTTTTTGTTTTCTTATTATTCTATATATTTTTTATATTTTATATTTATATATTTTATATATTTTATTTTATATATATTATTTTATATATTTTATTTTATATATATTATTTTATATATTTTATATATTTTATATTTATATATTTTATATATATTACATATTTTTATTTCTTATTATTATATTTGTTGAATAACTATTTTTGTATAAAATTTACATGTCAGGTATCTTCGGCATTTTGATAGTTGGCAACTTGCACTATATGAATCTTAATAAAATTTGGTTTAAGGACATAATATCAAGACGTTAGGGATCTGGAAATGTAAGTTTGAGATTCTTCATACTAATTCCCATACAAACTTTGAATAGCGTGTGCAAAGCCAAATTAAAACCAAATGTGTTAAAATTTTTTGGGGACTATCAGGACCCAAATTGGCGTCGATTAAGCTTAGGGAGCAAATATTTCGAATTTTGCATCAGCCTAATGCCATATTGTCATAGAAAGATTTTTTACTGTTTTCTCTTGCCAACTTTCTGGCATAGAGTACAGGTTTTTGTTCGTGACAATTGACATGCTTTATGGTAAGTGCACCTAACCTATTCAGCATATTATCTTCTGTCCTTTTACCATCTGACATGTTGTTAAAACTGTATTGGAGGTTGTAAGTTTATAGTTGTCAACTATAAAGGTTAATGTCGTTACAACAACGAAAACGGTCGTCAACAACAAGATAAGTGGTCCAAGAATGGTTTGTGATTATGTGGATTTGTAAAATGCAGTCATTTGATGTTGCCAGATTAGTCAAACCGTTCCACAATGGTGGTGCTTAAGGCTATCCTTGCTGAATTATGCTCTAGAGAGCTACCTTTTTTACAAAACTATAGAATATGTCAATGATCGGCAATAGACCAATCTTGTCAGATCTATCATTCATTTTATATTTTTTCATTGAAAGACAATGAATTACTAATACCGTTAGTGTTTACAATTTTTGTTCTATGCCCTCGTTATTTTGTTACAAATTTTTGAAAACTAGAATTTTTCTCCACATTAGGCTCCAAAAAGTCGCATTGGACGAATATGAGGCTTTTTGGACAACTAAATGCAAATGTTCAAATGTTCAAAATGTGTAAAAAATTTAACGGTCACTTAAAGAAAACAACACAAGTATCAAAATAATAGTGGCGCTCCTATCGCAAAACTCTTAAGTTGATGTCAGCTTGATATCAGCTTAATGCCTTAAGGGACCCTCCCTGGATTTGGGCAAAAATAAAGGCAAAGTTTGTATTTTTTTTTTGTGGGAGAATGAAAAGGCGTACGAACTTCCGTTTTGACGATTAAATTTGATTATTATTCAAGATTTCAAAGAGATAAAAAGATTGTGAAAATTCAAAATGGCGGCTACAAAACGGCGAATCTTGAATAATAATCGAATTGATTGGTCAAAACCGAAAGTTCGTACGCCTTTTCAAACTCCCACAAAAAATACAAACTTTGCCTTATTTTTGCCCAAATCCAGGGAGGGTCCCTTAAGTTGTTGCAGCGTCATCTATGTGGTACGATCTGAAACTAATATGATTATTTCGAATGTCTTCATGTTACATTCTCAACAACTTTGCTCAAGACGGCCTCACTAGACTTCACTATTTTTTTAAAACGCTTCTACGGGAACAAATTGTAATTGAAGAACTAGGAAAATTTAAATTAACACTTAGCTTGATCACTTTTTCTAAAAAAAATACTGAAACACTTTTTTAAACTATCCGTTTAAATTCCACTACAGAAAGTAGTTGGGATTTGATTGATCGTTCCAGTCCAAAACCGATTGGTGCTAGATTGTACAGTCTTTGTTCGAAACAATTTCAAAAATTCGTTGAACTCATCAATTATAAAAGCGGACTTTAGTTAGTAAATGTTCGAAAGTATTCAAGAATATAAAAACAGTTATGAAGTTTGCAATATTATATATTTTCAATTGAAAGTCCAATCTACGAGATGCCTGAGCTATTATCGTTCAAGAAAGCAATTTTCGTGACGCCTTCCTTTTTCGTACCTGCACAGGGTGAGTGGTAGTTCCTGTCAATGATTTTTAACCGATTCAATACAGATGGGTTATATATGGCCCAATATAAAAATTAAACTCGCCCCTAGATTAAAATTAAAATTCGGCTTTTAGAGTTACAGAGAAACTTTAATAAGCAGATTTGTTCAAAAATAACTCTTAACTAAAAAAAATAACAGATATGGTAACGCACATAATGATCCTGCAAGGCTGACTTTTCGACACCATCACATGAGACCTAGAGAAGACTTCCTGCATCGTTCGTTGGAAAGATCTGAATTCCTGTTGCATTCTTCGCTGCATTCGATGTGTGCCCAATTCAACGACTACTTTCATCTATTATCTATTTGAACTTGGAGAGAGCTCCAGGATGTTTAATTTAAGAATCCTGCGTGATTTAAAGTATGTAGTTTTAAATTTATGACCTAATGTTCCATTTTAAATGTTATTTACTTGAAATTATCCTGTTTCAAATATGTGTAATTAAATGTTGAAATGTTAATTACGCTAATATTTGTTAAAGATATATCGTTTATGAAAAGATTTGGGGTTTTAACGCCCTCTTTTGTACACAAGAAGGTTTTTTTCTCATCACACATACACATTATATCTCATGTAGACCAAAGTGTCTGATGAAATTAAACAAAATAAAACACAAATCATTATGGAGTTCGTATCTTAATGTTCTAGAGGATCAACCCACTATTTACTATTTCCCAATCAAATTAAAAAAAAGCAAAGGTTGACTTTTGGACAGAACTAAGGATTTTCTAAATATTATTTTTGGTTATTCATGAAGTGGGTTTTATCAAACGTTCATTACTCTCGAAATTTCAAAAAAAGAAATGCTATTTTAAAATTCTATGCATGGGCATGTGTAATTGCGAGTCATATGTATCTATCTGATTCTTTATCTTCAAATCAAAATGATAATAAAATAACTAAAACATCTTCAATTCAACATCGTAAATCTTTGTTTTTTTATCATCTACAACGTCGAGATCTGAGCTCAAACATCTGAGCATCAAGGGTGTAATGATATCTCATGAAGTTTTTCTCACCCATACGTACAGTGGAAGCATCGTAAACGTGGCCTTGTTGGCCAAGGCCAAGGCAACATCAAAATTTGAACTCAAGGATAGTTTGGAGTACCGTAGGTATTCTAGAAATACTTCAATATATTTATTACAGTGTTATGATGTTCCGTGGAGCGTTTCAACTATTAAGTACGGTCGAGACATCGTAAGTCTCCTTATTTTATAATTTAGAACATCAAGTTTTGAACTCAAGAATTGTTTGGAAGGTCTAGTATAACTTGTTTGCAAAAGTTATCCTTTTAATGGTGTTGATCGCGCACGGGCGGGGATCCTACGTTGTGTATACGATATTCGATAGAAATGAAATAAACAACACCGATTTTTCGGCAGGACGCCTTGGCGGAGGCATATGCAATACTGTTTTATTGTGATTTCTTATGGGGTTTTTTTTCACCTTCTTCTTCCGGAACTTCCAGGCTGGACTTGCCGACGAAAAACTCCCGGCCGGGGGTCTGCCTGGCGTCCGCTTTAATGTACGTCTCGTCGTCCATTACGATGCATTTAGGCTGCACCAACCACTTGCGGGTACAGCTGGTGTGCGATTCAACCACCTTATTCTGTTTATCGGTTCGGTTAGGCGTCTTCCCTACCTTGAAGACATGAAGTCCGACCCGCTTCATTGTCTGCTGGACGAACCAGACGGAAGAATTGACCCTCTTGGCAACGTCCCAAATCGAATGGATTGGATTGCGCTTTTTCCTTGTGTTCACGGGGTCGGTCGTCTTTGCTTTTCTTCCGCTGGCAGCTCACCGCTGAGTCGTCTCGGTCTTCTTGAACGGTTATACCTCACGGGATACGGTCTTATTGTTGATTTCTAACTGTTTCGCGATTCATTTTTGGGTTTGGGTTTTTTACGACCGCGCCCATAGTTTTTTATCGTAGCACTTTTTGCTTGGAAACCATCTTGATAACCACTTGATAACCGTTCGGTACTGAAAGAAGTTCCTCAATATACTGCAGAGGTACTCAGGGACCCTCCATCCTGTGCACGAATGGGCGATTGCTTCCCAGCTAGCGCTGTTGAAGGCATTCTTCACGTCTAGAGTAGTCACCTCGCAAAAGCGATTTTCTCTTCTCTGTTTCCTCTACGCCGTCTTCGAAGCTTTTACTATGGTTCGTATGGCATCCACTGCGGACCTACCTTGTCAATAACCGAACTGCTTGTTCGATAGGCTGTTCTCGTTCTCTATGTACTTGGCGCGCCTGTTTAGGAGTATTTTCTTCAAAAGTTTTCCGAACGTACCCAACAGACATATAGGCTTATACGCCGAAGATTCTTTCTTGCTTTGGCAGAAGCATCAGGTTTTGTTGCTTCCAGTTATCGGTGAAGTTACTCTTATCGATGCATGTCTGCAATTTGAATCTTGAAATATCTGGGTTCTCCTGTATCGCTATTTTCAGAACCAAGATTGGGATTGCATCAAGTCCTTGGTTACTCGCGCTTCTTCATCGTAATCAATCTCCTCTCTGTAGATGGCTAGGTCATAGGTTCGAACTGCCAGAACAGTCCTTCGATGTTGACCTTCTTCTCCGAGCACCGGGTTACCACCTGAGTCTTTCATCTTGGCAAATTTGGCAACTTAGTAGGTGTCAGTTATTTTGCTCAAGGACCACCCTTTTTCATTCACATCAGAAGATGGGCCTCATTATTAAAAAACAACTTCGAAGAAGAAGAATTTTGCACCAAAACTTCAAACTTAGGCTGAAAATGTATCTTTTCAGCTAAATTCGCATTTTGAACCATTTTCAGAAAGAGGATGGCGTGCAGAAGCCAATTTTCAAGATCCAACACCATTTTGGATTTCAAAATGGCGGTCATTGGTTCCGAAAAGTCGATTAAATATTGAACAATATAACTATTTTCAGCAAAGGGATAGTGCGTTGAAGCTGAAAATTGGAGTTTGACACCATTTTTAAATATGCAAACATATGCAACAATATGGTAGGTTTCGGAATGGGGATGGTGTGACGATTCCAACAATCGATATCCGATGCCCTTTTGATTTCAGAATAGCCGACCATTGATTCTAAAAACTCGGTAAAATATTAAACAGTGACTATTTTCAGCTCAGGGACAAGGCGTAGTAGCTGACAATTGAAGTTCAGTTCGATTTTTAAATGCAATATGGCCGACTTTCTAGCTTATTGATTACACATATTCGCTTGCTCTTAACCTAACTTAGTGTTCTAAATGCACTTCCATAGTTATTAATTGGGAGCTTTCGATGCTAGGTTTCTCCATTAGAATGATTGTGTGGCAAGTACAATCATACCCTTTACCCAGGGAGTCGAGAAATTTCTAGACCAGACCGGGAATCGAGAACTCACCCTCCTCCATCATGGTATTGCTTTGTAGCTGCGCCTTTTACCGACTGAGCTAAGAGAGGACCACACGATATGGTCGCCATCAGTGTTAAATAAACAAAATAAACATGCATCAATGTGGGCTTTTTCGGAATGGGGATGGTTTGAAAATGCTTATCATCAATATTCGGCCATTTTTTATTTCAAAATGGTGCCCTATGGTTCTAAAAGGTCAGTCAAACATTCAACGATAAGACTATTTTCAGCACAGAGGCAGGCGTAGTAGCTTAAAATTAAAGTTTGACACCAGTTTTGAAATTCAAAATGCCCGCCATTGGTTTTAAATGAATATGGTAAATATGCAACAATATGGTCATTCTTTGAATGGGAATGATGTTAAGATGCCTATAATCAATATTAGACGCCATTTTTTACATCAAAATAGCGGCAGGTTGTTTAAAAAGTCGGTCAAATAATATAAAACATGATTTTTTCCAGCATAGGAACGATGCGTATATGGTCAAAACTGATATTTGACAGCATTCTCAAATCCAAGATCCGATGTTTTCCTATTACTTCCCCGAGGGAAATGTCCGGTTTAGGATTTGTACCCAAACCCAGAATAATAGTTCGTTTGACTACCGGATCTTTGTTGCTGCAAACAGACTGTTATTGTCTTCTTAAATTTAGCGTAAATATTCTACCTATGGATCCAGGCTAGATTTTGATCCTTCATATTGAGAAAATTGAATGTGATTTTGCTGGCAAAGCTTGATCAACACTTTCTGCTGGCGCCTTGCTACATAGTGGTAGTCGATCAATTTGATTGTTTTTAACCAGTTCATTTATTTGTAAGGCTCAGCTGTTAGCTGTACGGAGCCGATGATTTATTGTTGTTTAATATAATGAATGACTGAATACTAGCATGAGTATGATTTGGGTCGTTCACTCGTGGTGAACCCAAGGTAAAGAGGGGTGACATTTAGACGTAGGACTACGTCTTTGTTTTCTTAACTGTGGAACAATTAAAAAAAAACCTATTGCGATCGTCACGAAAAGCGGTCAGGTTTTGAGTGTTATTATCTCAGTCGTTTTTCGGAATATTATCAAAATGCTTTCCCCCTTCGATCAGAATTATTTCTACACGTCGATTCCAAATATTTAAAACTATTGATTTTCAACATCAAACTATTGAAAAGATCGCAGATGTAAAGGGTGTATTCGATAAAAATGGCACACACATATATACTCATCAAAATTAAACTGATTATCGGATTTTCTTGAAATTTTCAGGGAATGAAGAACTACTAATGAGTTTTGATTTACAACATTTGTTTTATTCAATTTCGTCTCCCATCCCGAATGCCCGCACCTTCCTTTTCACTCCACCCATCAAATTTTGTACAACCGATTTTCCCAGTGTTTTTGTTGTTTTTACCCAAATTTTCTTCAATTCTAGCTCTTTTTTTATAGTTTTGTAACGTTTGCGAAGTTCCGTTTTCATAATTGCGCAGAATTTTTCAATTGGACGAAGTTCCGGTGAATTTGGTGGGTTCATATCCTTTGGCACAAAATTGACTCCGTTGGCTCGGTACCACTCCAATACGTTTCGAGCGTAGTGGCAGGATGCTAGAGCAGGCCAAAACAGAGTTGATCCTTTGTGCTTCTTAATGAATGGCAAGAGACGCTTGTTAAGGCACTCTTCCGTGTAAATCGCACCGTTTATTGTTCCGGAAGTGATGAAGGGAGCACTTATTTCACCACATCCGCAAATCGCCTGCCAGATTAGAAACTTCTTTGCAAATTTCGATAGTTTCTTCTTTCGAACATCCTCCGGAACATCGAACTTCGACTTGGCAACGGAATATTCTTGCCCAGGATGTTGACGGAAGTCGGCCTTGACGTATGTTTCGTCATCCATCACGATGCAACCGGATTTGGTAAGCAGCTTCGTGTAAAGTTTCCGGGCGCGGGTTTTCGCAGTGATGTTTTGTTTTTGATTCCGGTTTGGGGCTTTTTGCACTTTGTAAACATGTAACCCAGCACGCTTAATGGTTTTCTGCACAAAACCGACTGACACCTTAGACTTTTTAGCGACATCTCGAATTGACATGTTTGGACGGTTCTTGAATTGTTGTACGACTTTCCTGGCCATTTTACTGTCGATTGAACCACTTTTACGACCACTCCCTTCCTTCCTTTGGACACTCAGACGCTCCTTGAAGGTTCTTATTACACGAGACACAGTTGTATTTGCAATTCCAAGCCTTTTAACAATCCACCGGTGGGACGCCCCTGGATTTTGATTGTGAGTGCACAAAATTTTCTCACGGACAATTTCTTGTTTCGACGACATGACTGGAACTACTGAATGTATAACTATGAAACTCGGCAGATGTAAATAATACACTATGGATAAGATCTACTCAAATTTCTAGGTTTTTTACTCATACGATTCAAAAGTTACAGAAGATTTTCTGTGTGCCATTTTTATCGAATACACCCTTTAAGGTGATGTCTTATGATTTCGTTATGCAGAGTAAATATATCAAATGCCAGGTATTTTCCCTTCACAGACATAAAAGGTAAGTAAGGGAGATCTCATATGTAGCAGTGAACAATATCAAAAGTAACTAGAAATTAGAAGAAAAATTAGTAATCTTCATTTAATTCCAACTACCTTTGCTTATCTTCGACAGATACGCGTATTTCGTCTACAATGTGCAGATTTCTTCAGTGTCTCGTACTAATAACTCGACTTAAAGAAAACCTTCGCCACCTGCCGTATATATACTATTTTCTAAATACAAAGCGTTTACTTATTTCGTCTGAAATGTGTAGACTTCTTCAGTGTCGTATACTGTGTTTGGTCGAGTTATTAGTACACGACACTGAAGAAGTCCGTTTCCTTCGAGCAAATCCCAATTTGCATACCAAAGCGGAATGTCTACTATTTCGGCACTGAGTTGCTTAATAACAAACATTAAAAATTCATTTAAAGCCATGGAGATATCTTTATGTGCATTTTTAGACATAGAAGATGCTTTTGACAATACATCTCATAGCTCTTTGTTCACAGCCATGGAGACTAGACGCTTTGACAAAGAAATAATAAGTTGGATAGAGACGGTGCTTAAAATCGAGTAATGTTTGCAGACTTTTGTGTATCGCGATGCCCATGAGGTGGATTTTGGCTTTCGGCGCTTGTAGTTGATGATCTTTTGAAAAAGTTAACCGATCTTGGATTTGAAGTAGTTGGATATGCCGATTATGTTATGTTATGAAAATATAATTTGCTGCCGAATGCAATCTGCATTGAATCTTACTTCGAAGTGGTGCAAAAAAGAGGGTCGGGGTATTAATCCCTCAAAAACGATAATTATAACGTTTACAAAGCGAAGAACGGTATCGTTGCCGAGACTGACTATAACTGGGATTTGAATTGATTTTTCGCCTGCAGTAAAATACCTCCGGTGTTACTTTAGACAGAAAACTCAACTGGAACTCACACTTATAGAGTGTTGTTAATAAAGGAATAAATGCCTTTTGGCCCTGCAAAAGAAAATTTGGCAAAAATGGGGTCTACGTCCAAAAATGATTAAATGGATTTACACCAGCATAGTTAGGCCAAGAATTACCTACGCCTCTTTAGTGTGGTGTTGCCAAAAACAAAAGTAAGTTGCAAAGACTAACTAGCCTGACTTTCAATAACCGGGGCAATGCATACCACATCATCGATGGCGCTAAATGCCCTTTTGAATTTACTACCACTTCATCAATTTATAGAGTTGCAAGCAGGGAAAAGTTCTCAACTAATGATACGAGCTGACGGGATTCAAAAAGTAAAATTGGTTTAGAGATCCCTTAAAACTTCTATTTGAATCCAGTGACAAATTCAATAGTAGACTGGATGCCGATGAAAGCAAACTATGAAATTCCCTTTCAAGTGGTCGCAACATGTCGTTACGTATGGGAACAAGGTGGGCCAAGTCTTCCTTCGGGCTCTATTGTGTTTTTCATAGATGGTTCAAAAATGAACAAGAAACCAGGATGTGGGGTGTTTGGTCCGGGGATAAAACAATTTAGTCCTATTGGACAATATCCAACAGTATTTCAAGCGGAAATCTATGCAATTATGGAATGTGTATACATATGCCTATAGAGAAAGTATAGTTAGCAGATTTAAATGCAGTTAAAACATATACATGTCAGTCAATGTTAGTTCTATTATTGAAGCAATTGACCACTGGGAACAAAGTCAATTTATACTGGGTTCCTGGACATTGCGGAATAGAGGGAAATGAAATGGCGGATAGTCTGGATTCACAGGTCCGGAGCCAATATGTGGAGTTGCAGATTGTTCTCTAAAGATGTTAAACTCCATGTGCAGTGAGAAGTATATATGGTACTAGCAAACTGGAATACCACAGATACATCACGACAAGCAAAAAGATTCATAGTACCCGAGTGAGAAAAACACTCTAAACCTACTTATATTAAACAAAAATAATCTGAGGGTGATAACCACTGGCCACTGCCCTAGTAGACATACTCGGAAAAAACTGATTAACTAGAAAACCCGCAAACCGATTTTGCCAACTAGAAAGCGAAACTTCGGAAGATGAGCTCTGTGATTGTAGTGTTTTATTTAGGACTTGGCTTCGAATGTTAGGAACAGGGCTTCAACAACCCTATGAAGTCTGGCAGTTAAATCCCAGTAAGGTAATAGACTTTATTAGGCAAGTCGAACCTAACTGGGACAAAACGCAGGTTCAGACATTGTGTCGCAATTGTGACATGGCAATTGTGATGGGTAAACTGGTCTGCTAAATCAAATGGGTCATACCACAATATTCCTCTAATTGGTCGCAGTGGTTCCAATGCTTCTAATGCTAAGTGTTGCATATATACGGATGATATTTATTTATTTATTTATTTATTGATATAATTCCAACTGACTTAACATCTTATTGGAATGCAATAGGGAAAAGCCATGTGGCGTAAAAACCCCTATTTCAAAATCGTACACTACATACATACTTAAATAATCTATCGTGATGGAATCAGTCGTCTAGTATCTCCGCCATTAATGCCAGTATGTTGTAAATGCCACCATTTCTGAACTAGCGGCTCTACCCCACTACGCTGAATCCGGTGACGGAAGGTCTCAGCGGAACAGTTTAAGTCAAACAGACCGTAGTTTGCAGCACGAGTTCCGAACTGGAGAAATTTTCTTGTTCGCAGAACTCGTTCAGAAGCGTAGATGAAGAGTTCAGCCAGAATTCCTGGAGAGTCGGTTTCACCTAGTTGCACTTTTGCTGCGAAAATTGCTTGCATGACTGTACGCCTATGCTCCAATGTTTCAATACCCAACAGTGAGCAACGATCCCGGTACGCTGGCAGGTTGACAGGATCATTCCACGGCAGATGACGGAGAGCATAACGAACAAATTTTCTTTGGACTGCTTCAATCCTCGCAATCCAGCTTCTTTGATACGGGCACCACACCAAGGCTCTAAATTCCAGGATAGAACGCACGAGAGAGCAGTACAATGCTTTCAGACAGGTGGGATCACGAAACTCGTCGTAGATCTTAAACATGAAGCCGAGCTGTCTGTTGGCTTTGGTAATCATATCCGTGTAGGTATTGTCAAATGTCAAACCGGAGTTGAGCGTGATTCCAAGGTCACGAACAGTATCAACTTTCTGCAGAGGTTGATTGTTTACTATGTAATCAAATGCAATTGGGTTCAATTTCGATGGAATGTGATAATGAAGCATTTGTTAACACTCAGAGTGAGGAAATTCCTAGAACACCACTCTCCAAACTATTGCGTCGTCGTGCTGTAGTCATAAGCAATCAGTGAAGCAACGCACAAGCACATACGTTTTCACATCGTCTGCATAGAATGTCCTGCAGTTAGGTGGAAGTATCAGTCTAACCTCGTTGATGAAAATTGAGAACAGCAGTGGTCCAAAGTTGCTGCCTTGAGGTACATCCGCCATATTAGTAAAGTAGCTCGATTGAGCCGAGCCGATCTTCACACAGTATCCTGTCCGTTGGGTAAGATTTAAACCAAAGAACTAAGTTATTTGATACACCAAGTTTGTCTAACTTTGCCAAAAGTATAGCATGGTCGACCCGGTCAAAAGCAGCCTTGAGATCCGTGTAAACAACGTCGACTTGAGATCCCGTTTCCATATTCCGGAGACACGAGGAAACAAAAGGTGCGAGATTGGTTGAGATCGATCTTCTGGGGTGAAATCCATGTTGTTCAGGAGAGATGTACTGTCTGCAACTAGCAAACAACAAGTCGTTGACGATGATTTCAAACACTTTTGAGCTGGCCAGAACTTTTGGAAAAGTCTTATTTATTCAAACCATCCAAGATGTCTTGAAATTCGACTACGACTAACTCCAATGTCCCTTGAAAATTCCGGGAAGAAATCGAAATATTAACAATCACGATCTACTTCAGCAAATGTGGTATAGATTTCTTGGAAGAATGTTGCAAATATTCCCAATTTCTTCTGCGTTCTCACCAACATTTGAGTTAAGAAGTGTTCTAAATGGAAAATTGTCAGATTAACATAACTGAAGAATTTTTTTGAGCAAGACGTAATTTCAAGTTCAGTTTATTAATTGTGCTCATTAAATGCATTGTTTATGATTAGATTAGGCTCATCGCAAATACTCAAGAAGTTTACCAGGTTATTGCTGTTGCTATCTTTTTAGTACATTTTGTGTGCTGTTTGCTTCGGATTTCTCAATTTTTTTATTTGTTTGTTATACCAAACTGGGTGCTTTGAATTATCTTGTTGCCAGGGATTGTCGAAAAACACAGAGTAGTGCAAAATAGGCAAGTGCTGCACCCAATTTCAAGTGTGCGTCTCCTGTTTCAGAAGAGCGCACAAAACAAAAGTGCGAGAGATTTCTGTAGCAGTCAACGAGAGACAGATAGTCGCACATGCACTACTCTTTCAGAGACAAGATGCAATGCACAGTGCTCTGCCTCAGTGCTCTACTCGGTGCTCTACTCAGTGCTTTACTCTTTGCTTTGGCTCATGCTTTGGTAAATGGTGACCAAAATGAAAAGTTTTTGATGCTAGTAACAAAAGGCATTGTATGGGTTCATAGGAGGCAACATTTTATTAAAATCATTATTCACATACTAGTCCGGCTCCATGCCGCCATGTCCGTTTTTTAGCATGTGTTTGCACAGAAGACGACAAGGGAGGAGTGCAATCGTTAGCACACAAAGAGACCAGAGCTTATTCAAAATGAGATGTGCGGCTTTGAGCGCACGGCACAACAAGGGTGCACGGGAGTACAGACTGCACTTTCACGTCTCTTTGAAATTTAATGTGCTGTCTCGTAGCAGCGCGTGCTGCACTCAAAGAGATTTGAGTAGCACCTTATCCCTGCTTGTTGCCTTATATTTTTGACTGGTACTTGTTCAAATATTATTCCAATGCTATGGATTTATCATCAATTTGGTTTAACAAAACAAAGAATGGTATCCAAACACCAATATTTGCAATTCTTAAACTTCTAATGAACAGTTCTAAACCTCGAAATTGGTCTGTATTGTTGTTTGCTGTGTGAACCACGCGGTCGTGTTTTGTACACGGTGTTCAATAAGTTCGAATACAAGTTTTCATCATTGCGTAGGTATGCGCCATGTACATATTCTGCATTGGTATTGGTGTCAGCTTTAGCTTCATTCATACGCTACCGAATGTGCGCGGTGTTGACATTCTGTTAGTTGTTGTTCGTTTGTTACGCGCGATGAAAGAGTATCGGGACTTCGTAATTAAGCGTTTTTGAACGGTGAGCGACCCGGCGATATATTCCGGCTGCTGAAATCGCATGGGGTCAAGCGGAACTTTGTCTACACGACCATCAGGCGATACCGGGAGACGTCCTCGACCAATGACCGTGCGAGATCGGTCGGCCGCGTTCAGCGAGGACGCCACGGGTCATCAAGATCGTGAGGGAGCAGAATTCGGCGCAAAAGAACCGCTCAATCCGGAAAACGGCTGCAGATCTCAACGTTTCCATTGGAACCGCTCACACCATACTCACCAAGGACCTTGGTTTCAGGCCTTACAAAAAACGTAAGGTCCATGGCGTTTCGGAGGCTACCAGCAAAAAGCGGTTGGATCGAGCTAAGAGGATCCTCTCTCGGCACGCTGGTCAGGAGTTTGTTTTTCGGACGAGAAACTGTTCGTGCTGCAGCAGCCGCACTGATGTGCAAAATGACCGGGTGTGGGCGCCATCGAGGGACAGCATTCCTGAATCCAATATAAACATCCCTCGGTTCCAAAGTGCCGCGTCGGTGATGGTTTGGGGGGCAGTATGCAAACGTGGTAAGCTACCCATGGTGTTTATTGAAAAAAACGTCAAAATCAACGCGGCGTACTACAAAACTGAGGTTTTGGAAAAGGTTGTTGCCCCCAGTCTCCGAAGCCTCTACGGCGATGAGCACTACGTGTTCCAGCAGGACGGTGCACCAGCCCATACGGCAAATGTGGTTCAAGCCTGGTGTCGGGACAATTTAACCGACTTTCTGGACAAAACTTTGTGGCCTCCCAGCTCCCCGGACTTGAATCCTCTCGACTTTTTTGTTTGGTCCTATATGATGGCGAAGCTGAACGAATACAAGGTCAGCACTTTGGATCATTTCAAGACGGTAATTCTCAAAATCTGGGACGAAATGCCCATGCGACGCGTTCGAGAAACGTTTGAAGCTCGTTAAGGAGTACAAAGGGGGGGTCATTCCAAGAGAAATGTTGTAAACGTTCCTTGTAAACATAGCTTTCAATAACATAAATCCAAAAAATAAAAAAACATGTTTTCATTTTTTTAACAAATTTTGAAAGTGTATCCGAACTTATTGAACACCGTGTACACAGTTCCCCTTAATTTCCAATGAAACGTTGCATATCCCCTAAGCTTCAATTAACATTTATCTGTTATGAAAACCCACCGAATAGAGTTTTGAAAAGCTTTGAAGTTTATTTCAACGTCTTTACTCAACCGCAAGACATTCTCCGATCTCCAGCAAGAACGCTTCAAACAGATTCTCAGATCGCAACAACAACAACAACAACAGCAACCCATCGCATCCTAAGGTACCTACATGTGGTCACAGATGGACGGACGAGCCATCATCATCATCTTCATCGTGCAAGGGCAGCTAGCAAGCCTCAGAAAATTTTCTCAGAGCACGAACTACGACATGGAACACCAATGGTGAAGGGTGCTCCGCGCGTGAAGCTTTTGAATTTCTCCACGCTGGCTGCTCCTGCTATAATACCATAGAAGGAGGAACGAGCGAGAAGGACTGAGCGCCAGCAGCCAGCAGAGAACCGCTCGGTTGCTCTTTCTCTCTGTCTCGCGCACTTGTTTGCGTGCGTTCTCGTTCGTACAGTTCTCTTCAATGGGTGCTAACTGGCGAGCGACGAGTGCGATGAGCTCGAGATCGAACTCACCCGCTCTCCGCCTCTCGTCCGCGACCGGTCGGTAGTATGGTCGATGATGGCGCTCTCGCGACGAGGACTGGAGGAATATATGAATCAAACTGGCGCGTCCCCGACCATCGTCGTCGTCGTCGTCTTGCGTAGTGTGTAGTGTGACGGAGTATTTGTAGTAAATACTACTACTACGTGCCCGGCCGACGACGACGACGTAACGGTGCGCTGAGTGCGGCTCTCGATTCACGCACACACACACATGAACGGGGATAAAATCGAACGAACGGATACGAAGCCGACGCCGCTACCGTCGACAGTGTTGGGGGATTTGATGTTCTGCAGCACGATCGCGACACGAAGGCATTACGAGACGGGTCCGAAGTCCGCACCGAGTGCTCTCTCCCGTGCAGGGTCGGCTTCCAGGGGGGTTCGTGACTGGCGAATGGGATGTTGATTTCCGAGGATCGATTTTTGAATTATGAGTTCGATTGGCGATTGCATGGGATTTTGGTTGGATTTTCGGTGGGATGGTTTGGGGATGACGACGGCCCTGTGGTCTGTCTGGAAATGCGAGGAATTTCGGATTTCTCTTCCACCCCTCGTCGTATGTATGGCATTCGGTGCGAGCAGTTCTTCTCGGAACGCGCTACCACTACACCGTCAGGAGGATTGC